>CAUYQV010098441.1:0-25503 GCA_963574575.1 Galagoides demidoff | reverse complement strand
ATTGTCATAGCTCACAGCAACTCAAACTCTTGGACTTGAACAATTCTCTTGTCTCAGTCTCACAAGTAGCTGGGACTTAAGGCACCTGCCCCAATGCCTGGCTAATTTTTCTAATTTTAGTGCATGTGGGGATTACAGGTGGTTTTTTTTTTTTTTGAGACGGAGCCTCAAGCTTTCCCCCTAGGTAGAGTGCCATGGCATCACAGCTCATAGCAACCTCCAACTCCTGGGCTCAAGCGAGTCTCCTGCCTCCACCTCCCAAGTAGCTGGGACCACAGGTGCCTGCCACAACGCCGGGCCATTTTTTGGTTGCAGCCATCATTGTTGTTTGGCAGCCCGGGCTGGGGATTCGAACCCGCCACCTTAGGTGTACGTGGCTGGCACCTTAGCCGATTGAGCCACAGGTGCCAAGCCAGGTGTTTCTTTTTTAATTTGTGAATACATGTGTATGTTTTTCTTCCATGTACATGATGTTTTGATAAATGTGTCCCTTGTGAAATACTAGAGTGCCTCCTTTGGTGGTAGAGCCTGAGTTGTTATGGACCACTGGCTGTTCTCCCCGTCCCCTCCCTGGCCATGTGTGTCTCTTGGGAAGATGGCCCTGTTCTCTGTTCACACAGGCTTGACTTATGTAGAACCAAGGACTTTGCATGTCAGTTTGAAGTCTGACGAGCAGCTCGAGCTTAAAGGGCAAGGATGAAGCTGAGAAGGTTACAAAGGCATTTGTTTTCCCAGAGTCCTCCTTTCTTTCCTCAGGTCTGGATCACCAATGGAGGGCTGGCCAATATTTTTACTGTGTTTGCAAAGACGGAAGTTGCTGATTCTGATGGCGCAGTAAAAGACAAAATCACAGCATTCATAGTAGAAAGAGATTTTGGTGGAGTCATTAGTGGGAAAGCTGAAGATAAATTAGGAATTCGGGGTTCCAATAGTAAGTAACTTGTGTGCATGTGTGTGTGTGTGTGTGTGAGAGTGAAAGAGAATGACCCTTTGCTCTGTCCAAATATCAAGATGAAATGCAATTTAGGCCAGGCACTCACACCTGTAATCTTAATATTTGTGGAGGCTGAAGAGTAAGGATTGCTTGAGAACAGCCTGGGCAACATAGTGAGGCCTATACAAAAAATGGGAACAGTTGGCTGGGCATGGTAGCATGTAACTGTATTCCTATCAAGAGGCTGTGGCAGGAGGATTGGGGTACCCTCCTTCTTAGGAGTTTGAGGCTGCAGTGAGCTGTGATGATACCACTGCCTTGTAGCCTGGGCAACAGAGTGAAACCTTGTCTTAAGAAATAACAATAATAAAATGCAAAATTAAGCTTTTTTGCAAGTTTAAATTAAGAATACCACAAAAGATTCTTCTGTGGTGGTTCTGACTTACTCATTAGTTAAACAGACATAGTGCACCTCTTGGTGCCTCCAGCCCTGGTGGTTTCAAGGTGAGGAAGGCTGTTGGAGCTCTCAGCCTTGTAGGAGAGGCGGTAGACACCAGGAGGAGTGGGGTGGTGGGTGTTTCAGGTAAATATTCCTTGTTAGGAAACCCCCAGGAAAGCAGGGTCCCTGGCTTTCCTGCCTTAGAACCTCTTTCCTATCACTCTTCCTCCCACCTGTGCAGGTCCATCTGTTGTCCCTGGTCAGCGCTGGGTTCACTTGAGGCTCTAGTGTCCTATGAATTATCCTTGGTCTGGCTGGTGCTGCCGCTGAGCTCCCAATGCTGTGGCTCTTGGGTTTCCTAGTCTCTGTGTGTCCCCTCGTCTTTGGGGACCCTGCATTCTAGATGGTCATATTTGCTACACTGGCTGCTTGGGCTGGAAGGTTAGAGGCCTCTGGGCCCCACCATGTAGAAGCTGTGTGGTCTTGACCAAGCTGGTTTACCTTTCCTCAGCTAAAGGAAAAGAGTGGTAATAGAAGCCCCTTGTGGAGGTGATGGAGAATGGAATGTTAGAGGTGATGTGAGAACGGAGTGCTAGAGTGTGTAGAATGCTCCGTGTGGAAGCACAGCAGTGCCAGGGTGCTCAGAGTGCTCACCAGTGCCTGCAGAGGAAGGAGGGCACCCCAGGCCTCGAGGTAATAAAGAGCCCACTCACCATGTCTGTGGGGAGGGAGGGAGCTGGCCTGCCTTTGAGCACACGATGGAAGCATGGTCCACTCTTCAGTCTGAGAGGGTGGCACCCACTGGCATAGTGCAGTGGCCCTAGGAGAGAGGATTGAATGGCAGAAAAAGAAGGATGCAGGGTCTTACCCACACAGTCTGTGAGGGACCAAGCCTTTGTGAGAGGGGGCTGGTCCTGCAGCCCATGTACTACCAGCCTTGAATACAGCCTAGCAGTCAGAGACGGCAGTGTCATCACCCTTCATAACCAAGCTGTTTATAATAGTTGAAAGAAAGGTCAGAAGACCCAGGGTGCCCATGCCAAGTTGGTGCCCCTCAAGCCGTGACCATCTCTCTCCTGAGCCTCCAGCTTCACTGGTTCACTGGTGTAAATTGCTGGGAGCTGCTTTGCATGTTTGTGTAACAACATGCAAAAACACATTGCTAGAGAAAATATGGCACAGACCCTCTCCACCTTCGGCCCCACCTGCCACACCTCCTCCTCCCTGGCCGTCCTCACTCTAAGGCCTGCTGGCCATCCCTGTCTGACAGTACCTGGCTTATAGTTATCTCATACCCTGGGGGTGCTGGGCAGCCTGCTCCAGGCTCTGGGTTGGCTTCATGTGAGCCCTTGGGTTTTCTTTACCATCTTGGAGCATTTTTCTACAGCAGCTCACAAGTGCTCAGGGGCCAAACTGAACCATAAAAGCACATTTAAGGCCTCTAGGCCTCCGCGTGTGTTGGGCCAGGTGCATTCTATTGGCCGTAGCAAGTCACGTGGCCACACACAGCATCAGCAGGCAGGGAAAGCAAAGTGCATCCCTGCCCACCCTGGGAGGGCACAGAGGAACTTAAAGGGGGCAGCTGTGTTAAGAGTGAAGAATTGGGACCAATAGTCCCAATCCACCCTGAGGCCTTAGGAAATGCTATTCCTTTGTTCTGTCTCTACCTTTTTATAGGACTGGTTCTTTCTTATCCTTTAAACTTCTGTTAAATGTCACAGAAATGTCCAGCATAGCCCCTAATATAAGAGTGTTACTATACCCCCCCGCCTCCATTTCTGTCACTGTGGCCTGTGTTTCTGACTGCAGTGAGCACCGCACAGATGAGAGCTCCCTTCTGTACCCCTCTCCCAAATGTTGGACGAATGAGTCAGTGAGTGAATCGCATGCCTGCAGGTCTGTTGCAGATGGTTTGGGTTTGTCAGATAAGGCCTTGTGTTTCACATTGCAGCCTGTGAAGTCCATTTTGAAAACACCAAGGTGCCAGTAGAAAATGTTCTTGGAGAAGTCGGAGGTGGGTTTAAGGTGAGTTGCAGCTACAGCCTCGGTGAGTAGGGTCTACCATCTGGCTTGCTGGCCTCCAGCCTTCTGTCCCACCTGTGCTTGGCAGGTGACTTAGCATGGTTCTCCATTGGGAAATCAGCAAAATGGAGAGTGGGAAATTGGCTTACTCTTAGAGGAGGGAGAACGTGGGAAACACTAGGAGTCTTCTTTTGTCTGAGGCTCATTTGCCTCAGTGAGGGAAAGGATCCCTATGCCACCCCCACCAGCAGGTGAGAAAAACCAGGCTGGCCAGCTCTGGGTCAGCACAACCAGCGTCTTGAGTCTCTGCCCTTACTATTTTGTTTTTTTAAGAATCATATTTATTTTTTATTCAGAAATAATTTATATAACATAGAATTTATTATTATAAAATGTAGACTTCATGGTTTCACCATGTGGTACAGCCATCACCTCTAATTCCAGAATAGTTCCATCACCCCACAGAGAAATGCTGTCCCCTGTGGTGTGCCCTTACCCTGTTCCTCAGCACTCACTATTTTGCTTTGTATCTGTGTGGATTTGCCACTTTGGAACATTCCATGTGAATGGAGTCATACACATGGGGAGGCCTTGTGTGGCAGGTGTGAATGGAGTCATAGACACGAGGAGGCCTTGTGTGGCTGGGTGTAAATGGAGTCGTACACACAGGGAGGCCTTGGTAGCAGGTGTGAATGGAGTCATAGACACGGGGAGGCCTTGTGTGGCTGGGTGTGAATGGCGTCAGACATAGGGAGGCCTTGTGTGGCAGGGTATGGATGGAGTCGTATGCACGAGGAGGCCTTGTGTGGCAGGTGTGAATGGAGTCATAGACATGGGGAGGCCTTGTGGCTGAGTGTGAATGGAGTTGTATGCATGGGGAGGCCTTGTGTGGCAGGGTGTAAATGGAGTGATGCACACAGGGAGGCCTTGTGTGGCTGGGTGTGAATGGAGTCTCATACACAGGGAGGCCTTCTGTGGTTGGGTGTGAATGGAGTCGTACACATGAGGAGGCCTTGTGTGGCTAGGTGTGAATGGAGTCGTATGCATGAGGAGGCCTTGTGTGGCAGGTGTGAATGGAGTCGTACACATGGGGAGGCCTTGTGTGGCTGGGTGTGAATGGAGTTGTATGCACGGGGAGGCCTTGTGTGGCAGGTGTGAATGGAGTCATACACGGGAGGCCTTGTGTGGCAGGTGTAAATGGAGTCATATACACGGGGAGGCTTTGTGTGGCTGGCTTGTGGACTGGGAGTGGGGGAAGTTTTGGTTCTCATCCTCGCGTCTTGGCCAGTAACACTCCTTTGTGTGGAGGTCGCACCTTGTGCTCCTCCATTCATAGACGTGATTACAGCCATGTTGGTCTTTACTACTTTGGGGCTGTTACCCATAATGAACGTTTATGTTCAGGTTTCTGTGTGGAAAATATGTCTTCAGCTCTTTTGGGTTTATACCTAAAAGTGCAATTGGTAGGTGACTGTACATTTCAGGTTTTGGGGAGCTGCTGGTCTGTTTTCCGCATAGCTCTGCTGTTCTACACTCCTACCAGCTAGTGGAGAAAGGCTCCATTTTCCCCCACTTCCTCACCAAAAATAGACTTGTTATTGTCTATTTTTGAATTATAGCCATTCCAGTGGGTGTGAAGTGGCATTTCTGTAGGTCTAATTTACATTGCCATAATGATGTTCAGCATATTTCTGGGTGCTTTTGGCAATTCACATATATTCTTTGGAGAAAGATTTTTCAAATCCTCTGTCCGCTTTTAAGTTGGGAAAATTGTCTTTTTGTTGTTACCCTGTCCTAATGTACTGAGTGACCAGGATAAGAATCTTAATCTTGGGGAGCCCACACATCTTGTCTAGAAATGAAGCAGAGGGATCAAAGTAACGGCTCCCTCCTCTCCCAGGCTGTCATGGGAATCAGACAAGATGCTATTAGCCAAAGCTCTGCCTGTGAGCCTCTGGGTGAATGGAGAACAGAGGGCTGGAGAGGTGGGAGGGCTCGTCCAGTGTCCATGTACCCAGACGCCTGCCACTAGAGGGTGTGGACAAAGAGGAGATCATCAAATCCTGACCCATTCCTAAGAAAGTTGATGCTGTTTACATTTTTGGTGCTTCTCTTTTTAGATCTTTGAAAATAATTTATGTTGCTTAAATTTTATGGCATATATTTCACTTCTCGGTAAATCATGGCAATCTTTCATGCGGGAATTATGTGTTGGTGGCGTTTGGTGCTGCACATACCTATTTGTAGCACATTAAGTGTTCCCACGTCCCTCGTGGTGGGTGTTTGACTGTCTCCTCTCCTTCCTACTCAGAACCACATTGGGTGTCCTCATACACATTCTTGCAAACTTGTCTAATTATTTCCTGAATTTAAACACCATTGGTCAGAGGATGTGACCATTTTTTTTTTTTTTTTGGAGAGACAGAGACTCATTTTATCACCCTCAGTAGAGTGCTGTGGTGTCACATAGCTCACAGCAACCTCCAACTCTTGGGCTTAGGCAGTTCTCCTGCCTCAGCCTCCCAAGTAGCTGGGACTACAGGTGCCTGCCACAACGCCCGGCTATTTTTTTGTTGCAGTTTGGCTGGGGACCAGGTTTGAACCTGCCACCCTTGATACATGAGGCTGGTGCCCTTCTCACTGAGCCACAGGCGCCACCCAGGACATGACCATTTTTAAGTTCTTGATCCATATTGCCAAGCTGCTTGCTGGAAAGCTGGTGTGGTACCTGCCCCCTCCTGCAGTGGGTGAGAAGGGCCCTTCCCTTGATCCTTCTCAAGTCTTTAAAAATTTTTGCCTTTGTGATAAGTGCAAAATGGTTAGTGTTTTAATATGCAAAGGAAAATAGATTTCTGAAAGTTTCTTTTTTATTGTGAGATTGCTTGCCAGTTAATCTAAATACTAAAATTATGATGCACTCCAGTGATTCCAGAGTTCATAAAATGGTAAAAGGCCAAGTGAAAATTGAGCAGGCTGATGGGAGATAAAATGAGGGCATTTTGCCTCTGGGTGGTCAGAAGAGTTTATCTATAGTCAGACCTTTTAAGACACAGCAGCTAGGAGGGGCTTTTGGAAGAATGGATTGAATATTGCTTTGGGGAAAATTATAGACGGTCTGGTGGCACCCGTAGCTCAGTTGGCAGGGTGCTGGCCACATACATCAAGGGTGGTGGGTTCGAACCTGGCCCTAGCCAAATAGCCGAGCATTGTGGTGGGCGCCTGTAGTCCCAGCTACTTGGGAGGCTGAGGCAAGAGAGTCGCTTAAGCCCAAGAGTTTGAGGTTGCTGTGAGCTGTCACGCCATGGCATTCTACCGAGGGTGACATAATGAGACTCTGCCTCAAAAAAAAAAAAAGAAAAGAAAAGAAAAGAAAATTGTAGAAGGGAACTGTTTTGAGGTAGAAGTGTGATAGGCATGTGGGTGCTTGGGGAGGCTGGGAAGGCCTGCACAGTTAAGCAGAAAGATATCTGAGCACATGTGTCCCTCTTCAGCTGGGGCTAAGCCTGTCCCGTCTTTCATCCTTGGGAGTAAGGCCTGGCATCAAACCCGATTTTCCCTTTTGAAAAAATAATTTAAATGAGGTTAACAAACTATGAAGGGACTATAAATGGAATTTTATTCATAAAACTATGGGCTAGCTTTTGAAAGAGAGTGGGAATAAAGGCAGGAGAATTTAGTTCCCTGGTTAAAAGAGGCCAGTGTTACCCCTAGCCCTGAGACACAGGAAACCTGGTTTGGGAGGTGAGGGGGCATGGGGCCTCACCTGCTCTGACCCAAGATCATAGAATGGTAAGAAGGCCAAGTGAAAGCAGGGCAGCCTGGGGGCCCTTTCTAGGGATGGGGTTTGCCTCTCACACTGTCCTGCGACTTAACCAAGTCCCCTCCCCAGCCAGTGCTGGAGGCTGGGTTGGTGCCCAGAGACCTTGTCCCTGAGGGAGAATCAATCCATCTTTCCCCCACCCCACAGGAGGTGTTGAGAGATTTTCCCATTCAGGTTGTTTCATAAGTTATCATAAATTCTATTACGTGTTTTATTAACTCAAGCTACCCATAACCAAGCATTCAGCAAAAAGCAGGGATACCCCTGAAGTTGCACTTTTAGGAAAACTATCATGTTCACAGCCTTCCTTTCTGTCCCCAGGCCCTGTCTTTGGGGATTGGCAGTTGTGCACTGAGGGCTCAGTGGTCAGAACAGTCCTTCAGGAGGCTTAGCTGGTGGCTACAGGGCTCTACAGGTGTCCAGAGTGCCCACCCTTTCGTGGCCTGCCTCGCCGGGGTATCTCCTTGGGGGAGGCCTTTGCTGCTCAGTGTTCCCTCTCCCCACACTGGAAGTCCTGGACTCACACTCCCCTCCTGTGCCCTGTTGCACTGTTGACCACCTGCCACGGACCTGGCTGCTTTTTCTGCCTTTTTTTGGTCTATCAGCATGTGATACCAGGGCTGTGAGCCCATCTGTCATCTAGGGTGCTGACTCTCAAGTTTGGTATAGAGTGGGAAGAGGGGAGGAACTGACAGAGTTTTAGGGTAATTAATATAGAAATTTGGCTGAGTTCCTTGGATCATCTGAGCATGAGGGGAGACGACAAGAGCTTTGACATTAGGCAGCCACTGGCTTTGGGACCTTCAAAGCCTCACTTCTCCACTCTGAACCTCAGGCTCTTTTTTTTTTTTTTGAAACGGAGCCTCAAGCTATCCCCCTGGGTAGAGTGCCCTGGCATCACAGCTCATAGCAACCTCCAACTCCTGGGCTCAAGCGAGTCTCCTGCCTCTGCCTCCCAAGTAGCTGGGACCACAGGCGCCCGCCACAACACCTGGCCATTTTTTGGTTGCAGCCATCGTTGTTTGGCGGGCCCAGGCTGGGGATTCAAACCCGCCACCTTAGGTGTACGTGGCTGGCGCTTTAGCCGATTGAGCCACAGGCGCCGAGCCTGAACCTCAGGCTCTTCATCTGTGAAGTGAGGGTCCTGACCCTGCAGGATGGTTAGGAAGGTATAGATAGCTTGAAACCTTAGTTTCTGCTCCCTTCTCCTGAGGACAAGAGATCTGGCATGTTTCTGTGGCATAATATTGTTTGTGGCTTTCTTGAGTTTATGGGGTGCAGGGGAAGGTGACTCTAGGGATTCTGGTGAGACTGCAGCAGTGCCCGAATCTCCATGTTTGGAAGTGTCAGGACTGTGCTTTCTCTCCACACAAAGGAGGGCAGGGTGATGAGCTGGCCTGGATGCTGACACACTTTTCCAGGATTTGCCTGTTGTTTTCAGGAAAGCTTTGTTTTCACAGAGCAGCAGGCGCCATTGTGCTCTGCTCACCTGCACCCCTCGTGCTTTGCTGCTCTCTTGCAGGTGGCCATGAACATCCTCAACAGTGGGCGGTTCAGCATGGGCACTGCCGTGGCCGGGATGCTCAAGAAACTGATTGGTAGGTAAGTTGGGGACAGGGCCCTTTGCGGCCACCTTGCCCCTGACTCCTCCACCTTAGCCCGGGGGGCTCTGCCTTTCCCCAGGCCACTTGGACAGAGGTCACACTCAAGCCTAGTAGCTGGGCTTTCATTTAGACCAAAGAATCTACCCAGCCTGCTCCAGTGGTCAGTCTTCATCTTTCCAGGGTCCTGTTTTACCTACACACAGAGGGTAAGGGCAGGGGGGATAGACGTTCTGCCAGGGATAGAAGGAGCTGCGTAGGGAACCCCACAGTGCAAGCTAAGCACTGCGTGGACATCAGCTCTGACCTTCAGTGTCCCCATCCTGTAGGTGACTTGCTGCAGCGGGTGGGGGTGGGTCAGGTTTGGAATCCGGATCTCTTGGTTTCTGGATCTTTCCTGTATTCACCATCAGGGCACACAAAGCCTAGATTTTCCTCTGGTGGTGAACATAGAACAGCCCTGTAACTGTCTCGGCTGTGGGGAAGTGTCTGCAGGGAAATGGTGTTTGGGATGGACACTCCTGTGTTCTCTGGTCAGGCCTCTCAGAGTTCAGGGCAAAGAGCTCACAGGAAGGCTTTGCTTGGTTCCTCACTCCGTTGTGTAGATGAGACTGGTTTGCTCAGCCCTGCACGCAGACCGAAAACTAAGTATATTCTGTTCCAGGCTCAGGGCTCTTCTCACTCAAGACCTGTTTCCCTGTCTGAAAAACTTAGTGCAGGAGGGTCAGGGAGGCTTTTATGGCCAGCCTGCCCCCCAAAGGATGAGATGCATATGGGGTCCTATCTGCTGTCTTGGCCCGTCACACCTGTGAGGGCATTTGGAGAACATGGGCTACAGGTGGGGGTGCTGATGCCTAGGTGGGAGGCCACAATGTCACTTGGGCCCAGAGAGCTCAGCCTCTATTCATTAACTGTATATCCTAAAGCCTCAGGCCTGAGTTTCCATGCCAGGTTGTCCTACCTACTTTGGTCAGGAACACGCATGCCCATTGTGGCCTGCCGCCTCTGTCCAGTGCTCTGTGGGCTGGGCTTTGTGAGTCCATCTGATTTATCTTTGCAGTGACTATGGTGGGCAGTGTTGCTCAGGGAGTGAAGGCCACCAGTTGGCATAAACAAGTGCCAGGGTTCAAATCTGTGCTGACTATGAGCTCCATGTGCAGCCTGTGAGTGGGGTGCTGGCTTCCTGGGCGTTGCCCTTAGGGAGAAATGTTGCTCATGGTTCCAGCCTGAGTGCCTTAGGAAATCATTTTGAACAACTGGAAATGTTCTGATTCTTCTAACAACTGCTCTCCTTCAGAATTGACTGCTGAATATGCCTGTACGAGGAAACAGTTCAACAAGAATCTCAGTGAATTTGGGTTAATTCAGGTACTGAAGACCATGATTGCCATAATTGTTGATTTTACTCTGTGGATATGAAAAGTGTGTTCTTTTGATTTCTCCATACTGGTGACCCAGCTAGTGATTTGGGAAGACTAGGCTTTATTTACCACAGGTCTCTTTTGTTAATGCCCGGGTTCACTCTTTCTGGACAGTGAGGCTTCTGACTGGATGACCTTCTCTACTGGTATAGAGAGTAGCCAGTAGAGAAAAGTATATGCAAAATGCTTTTTGATTGTGGCTTTTTTCCTGCACACTCCAGGAGAAGTTTGCGCTGATGGCTCAGAAGGCTTACGTAATGGAAAGCATGGCCTACCTCACCGCAGGGATGCTGGACCAGCCGGGGTTTCCTGACTGCTCCATTGAGGCAGCCATGGTGAAGGTAATCCTAGTGAAGCCGAGAGCTGGTGCTGGGGGCCTCCGCAAAGCTCTTTCCCCGCAGGATTGCCTGTCGTCTAGTTTAGAAGGCACTTTGTCATGGATCCAATATTGATGAAACCCTCGCCCCACCATGTGCAGTACTCCAGGAGAGGCCCCCCGGTGTAGTTGGTGCCAGCTTTTCACTTGAAACTTTCAGTTGATCAGTATTTTATAGCAAATGGAGAAAATAGACCATTACGATAACTTCATATTAGTATAAAATTGCAGCTGGCTTTTGAAGGACTGTCTTTATTTCTGAGTTTATGGCCTTCCTACTGTCTGGTATCAAAACTTCTTTTTGATAGTTGAGGTAGATACTGGAGTTTTCTGTTAACTATTCTTATATTTGAGGTATGGCGGTATCCTCTCATACCTATAATAAGAAAGATGTCTGCCCCACTTTAGGGAATTCTACTTTGGTTGCACATAAATTGTTTTTAAACTGGTCTCTGGAACTGAGCTCTTGAGAGAAATGGTGAGCAGTTTGCAGCCTGGTGTCAGTAGGAAATGTGCCTACGAGGTTGAGGACATGGTGGTTTTAATGCATCCTCTAGGGGTGGCCGTGTGCTGGGTGGTTTCTCTGCATCTTAGCATCTCATCTGCTTGGCACCCCTCAATAAGAACAGCAGATACTAGATGGGGCCTGTGAGCCGACCCCTCTCCAGATGCTAAGCCTAGAGCTAAATACCACAGTACCTCTGTCCTCGAGGTGCTCACAGTCACGTGGGGTAGGCCGTCGGGTCATCTGTTCAAGTGTGGAGAGGGAGTTCAGGGTGGGTTGGGCTTCCTGGAGAAGGTGAGATCTTAGGCAGGTTTTGAGCTGAGCCAGGTGGGAAGTGGTAGAGAAGGTTCAGAGGTGCAAGGGGGTCATGGTGGGCTGGGGACCACAGCTTTCCAGTGTGGTTGAGGAAGACACAGGACTTGCCATGGTGGCCTTTGGTGGGGGTCCAGCAGTGCCACCTCTGTGCTGACTGCCCCGGCCCTGGCAGGTGTTCAGCTCCGAGGCAGCTTGGCAGTGCGTGAGTGAGGCGCTGCAGATCCTCGGGGGCTCAGGCTACATGAGAGACTACCCCTACGAGCGCATGCTGCGTGACACCCGCATCCTCCTCATCTTCGAGGTGAGTGGCCCTGGGGACCCCCCCCCCCTTCTGAGGTCCCCTTCCTCCTGTCCCTGAGGCACTGCCTCAGGGCCGCTTTGTGTGTTCTGTCACCGAATCCTCTCAGTAACCCTGCACAGACCCCTTTTGCAGAGGGAAAAGTTGAGGCAAAGCAGCTTGCTCAGGGTCCCATTCCTGAGGACCCTTTCCATTGAGTCCTGGTGACAAACTGTGGGCTTTCTTTGCCATATTCTGGCTGGGTATGAGGCACAGACAGGTCTTGTAGGGGACCAGGATCCAGCTCCAGCCCTTCCTTACATGCAGATCTTGGGGGGGACCAGCGTCCAACCCCAGTGCCAGCTCTGCCTTGCATGCAGGTCTTGAGGGGGGACCAGCATCCAACCTTAGCACCAGCTCTGCCTTGTATGCAGGTCTTGGGTGGGGGGAACAGCATCCAACCCCAGCGCCAGCTCTGCCTTGCATGCTTATCTTAGAGGTCTTGGTTTCTTCTCAGGGAATTGAGGCAGCTCAGCGGGGCCATCTTTGAGGGTCTCCTAGTTGGACATCTGTCATTCTCAATTGCTGCCTTTCATGAAGCCACAAGCCCAGAGTTAGTTTATTTAATGTATGCCCAAGAGGAGTGGGTCTGGGGCCACCGAGACCACTGGGCACACTGTATTCTGATCTGCAGCGTGGCTGAGTGGGGAGGAGGATGAGAGGCAAGGAGGTAGGCATCTGGCAGGAGGGGACTGGAGCCTTGTGGAGAACACGGCCCTTAGGGGCACAAATGCTGACCAGGGATAAGCCAGGCAGAGGTGCTAACGAACAGGGAGATCCCCAGATGGGGCAGACCGGCTAGCATGAGGTGAGTGGAGAGAGAAGAAGGCAGGCTTTCTGGCAGCAGCAGTCAGTCCTGCTAGGTGGGCAGAGGCAGGGAGTGGGCTGTGTGCAGAGGGAGAATGGGAAGCAGGCACCAGCCAGAAAAGTCACTAGATGCCAGAGGACCTTGGTTAACTAGCAGAGGAATTTTGGAAGCAATAAAAAGCTTTCCATCAGGAAATGATTTGGTTGCATTTGTGTTCTGGGAAAATCCCCCTGGGACTAAAGGATGGAAGCCAGGGGTAAGACCAGAGGCCGGGTGCAAGGCTGGAAGGACAGGCTCCAATTGGGATGCAGGCCCTGAGCTGAGGAGAGGCGAGGCTGAGAGCTGCTCCCGGTAGGAGGGTTTCCTCTACTATGGTTTTGGGGTCTTGGCTCCTGGGTCACCTCAGGGGAAGGCTCTTTTCCCTTAGATAGATGGGGTGAGGGTCACCCCGAGGGCTCTGGACACATCAGCCCTGCTACTGACCCAGGACTGTTTCTCCAAAGGGCCAGGCTGGGCTGGGCAGTGTGGTCAGCAGGGATTCAGGAGGCCCAAGGCCAAGGCCACAGAGCCTTCAGTGTAGGACAGGAACTCCTCTGGAGACACTTGGGGCTGGAGTGGGTCTGCCCCGGAGGTTTCCACTCTACAGTAGGTGTCTCCCTGTTCGTGGTGCCAGGTTGGCTGTGAGGGACAGTTCTCAGTTCCCGTGCTGGCTACATGGCCCGGGCACTTCCACCTTTGTGATGCACAATGCCACTATGCACAGTGGGTACTGGCCCCGCATGCCACTGGGCAGGATCACTGGGAGGAGTAGTGCACATGTGGACAGTGTCACAGGGGACTTACAGCTGCTGCTGCCCAGCAGTTTGCAGCTCCCTAAGGAATCTGGCCTCAGCTTAGAGCCAGCAGACCTCTGCCTGGCACTAGCTGTACCATGGGCGTCAGTGCCCTTACTTCACACCCTGGTTTCCATTTAAAAGAGGAGCTGGAGACTTGGTCATGGATTGCTGGTTCGTCCCAGCTCGTCCCTGACCCCCGATCACAGCCCTGTGCATGGCACCCATGGCTGCCTAATACTGGGTGGCCTTTGACCTCTACACTGCTGGCCATAGGGAACCAACGAGATTCTCCGGATGTACATCGCCCTGACAGGTCTGCAGCACGCTGGCCGCATCCTGACCGCAAGAATCAAGTAGGTGCATTCCAGCTGTCTGCTCCTTGGGTTCCAGATGCTGCAGAGGCCAGTCTGAGCAGCAAGGAGGAGGAACTGCCTTGTTCTGGGCTTGGTGGGAGCTTGGTGCGCTGTATGGTGCTCACTTGCAGGCTGGCCAGCACATGCAGGGCTTTTAACAGGTGGCTTCCCCCTTGGGTGCTGGGACCGGCTGCCCTATCCTTATGGCTGCCAATCCTTCTGCCCCAACTTGAACTCTGTCTCCTCCACCCCTGGGAGCTGTTATCTCCAACACTGGGGAAAACTGGTTTTTAAGAACCTGAGGAATGAGAGACATGCTTCAAATAGGAGCCAGGCTCCAAGGCTTCTCTGCCTCTTCCCCTTCTGCACCCTCTACCCCATCCGAGGGCAGTCAGGTATCTCTGCTGGGGCCCAGGACAGGTTTCCTGTAGCGTTCCGCAGGTGCTTTAGACTCAGCCTTTCTTTTTTTTTTGAGACAGAGCCTCAAGCTATCCCCCTGGGTAGAGTGCCATGGCATCACAGCCCATAGCAACCTCCAATTCCTGGGCTCAAGCGAGTCTCCTGCCTCCATCTCCCAAGTAGCTGGGACCACAGGCGCCCGCCACAGCGCCGGCCATATTTTGGTTGCAGCCATCATTGTTGTTTGGCGGGCCTGGGCTGGGGATTCGAACCTGCCACCTTAGGTGTATGTGGCTGGAGCCTTAGCCGCTTGAGCCACAGGCGCCGAGCCTCTTTCTGTATTTCTAATAAGCTCCTCTTGCCTCAGACCAAGTAGGAAGGGTCTGAAATGTCTCATATGGGTGGTCCTTATACTTGTATTAAGAGGAAATTTGATAGGAAAAGCTCCAGTTTTTCACAGGTAAATAAGGGAACTTGATTCTATTTTTGATCAATAAAGGATTCACTATTGGAATTCTTAATAAAAAGCTCATAATATAAAATCAGCTTTAAAAATAAGAATTATTTTTTTAGAAAAGCATTTGATTCACTTAAAGGACACCCTTTAAGGAGAGGGATACTTGTGATAAAGTTCGATACACAACTACTTGTCAATGGGGCCCTCAGCTGAGTGCCAGTGACTGTTTTGCTGACTACTTGCTACTAATTGGATTTGACTGAAAGCCTCCAAATTGAAAATACAGTAAATTCCAATTTGGAGAAGATTAATGGTAGCAAATTGTGCTTTCAAGTTTATTAAGAATACCCCAATTCTGCTCTATGGTTTCATCATTCAATCAATCAATCAATACCTGTTGAGTGTCTATTACAGCTAGACACTTACGGACGCTGGAGCAGAGTGGTGGGAAAGACCAAGTCCCACGAGCCCATGGAGCACATATCCCAGAGGGCGAAATTAAGACACTCACAGTGGAAACAAAACAGGAAGCAGGGTTATCAACTGCAGGGCGCCGGAGGGAGGGCCGGCAGCTGTTTCAGATCTCCGAGGGTCTCCTTGAGGAAGTATCACTTGAACGAAGATGGCCTGGATCCTGATGGTGCCCTGACTTATGGGTGAATGTGGCAGACACTTCACTTTGCTAACACTAATGCTCTTCATTTCTATATTGGGTCCTGGATGTATTTAACAATCTAAAGTCTTACCCTGGAATAGGCTGTATGACAAAGGTTTAGGGTTAGGAAAATTTTATTATGTTTTAACTTAAGTACACATCTAGGACATGAGACCCTACAATGGAAGTACAAACATTTATGGTACAATAGGTCATTGAGCATGGAAGACAAAATCTATAGTCTGAAGTCAGATTTGGTTTGAAATATGAACTGCAGATCCATGGGTTTACTATTGGTGTGGGCTTGGGCAACTCATTTAACCTTTTATGATTCTTAATTTTCTTCTCTCTAGAGCCAGAATCATTATACGTTGCATATTTTAAGGCAGGTTTTTTTTTTAAACGTGGTACACAGTAGGCACTTGATGTACGGGGGATTTTCACCTCCATCTGAGGAGCAGCACCTGACCCAGGGTAGGCACCTGCCGGGGGTCCCTCCCTACTGATTCTCACTGCCAGTTTCTCTGCAACTCTCCATTTGTGCAGATAAATAAGACTCAGTGGTATGTGCATTTTTGCTTGATAGAATTTCATAAGACTCATTTCATCAGTTCCTGATTAGCTTCAAAGCTTCGACTCCAACCCAGTTTTGAGATAACTGGGAAATGAAACTGAGTGGAAAAAACAAACGCTGCATTGTGAGAGATGCAAAGGTCGGCCTGAGGTTGTCTGATGTCTTTAAACTAACATCATCTTTAATCTCCTATGTCCTTCTCTCCAGATAACAGGAGCCGTGCGCTGTGAGTGCTGAGACGCAGTAATGGGGAACAGGACACTACAACAGACGTCGGAGAGGGTCTGTGTAATTTACTGCGTGTCTGCTTTGTTTCACTTTCAGAGTCTTCCTGTTGCTCTAGGAAATTCGCCTCTTCTGGCAACCTCCGGCCCTCTGGTCCAGGGAGTCCTGAAAAAGCATTTGAGGGCGAGCTCTCTGAGTGGGGAGTGAGCGCAGGCCCTGTCTCCTGTGCGACAGTGAAGGCAAAGCACCCTCAGCACTTGTTTGAGAAAATTTTCCTGAATACAGGCAACGGAGAAGCTGCTGCGTGTGCAGAGACACAGAGCGAGAGTTACAGGAGAGAGCACTAAAGCCTCCTGCTAATTCCCTGCACCCCTGGGGAGCAGCCTTGCAGGCCTGGGTAAGTGTGGGAACAACAGAAAGGTGTCTCTGTGCCAAGAGGGGGCTGGGCTTGACGGGAAATCCCCCAAAAGGGCCATCTGGCAGCGTAAATTATCCATTAAAGTGGCTGGTGTGAGCTAATGACACCAAAGTCACCAGAAGCATGTGCAACGCTCTTCAGTTGAGTTTTAAGGCCCCCCAGGCCCAGCTGCAGGGATGACGTTCTACGCTGAATACGGCCAAATGCAGGAACAACTGTCTACGCTGAATGATCCTGCTGCAGAGACGACTTTCTACACTGAATATGGCCAAATGCAGGGACGACGTTCTATGCTGAATACGGCCAAATACAAATTTACCCATTGTCCTCTTCCTCTCCCACTCCCACAAACACACACCATGAAACTGCACTTTTTTTTTTTTTGGTAATGAAATGGGGATAAAGAATGAAGAATCTGTCCAGGAACATAATTGTGGGGGATTCTTTAAGAAGAAAATACACAAACACAGACATCTCCTAAAACAGATTTAGCCACTAATCTTTAGTTATTTAACAACTACAGAAGACAGAGTACTCAAGGTGTTAAAATTTATGAATTGTCACAGGAATGAGATGACTGTCATAAAGTCACTAGGTTGAAGTGCTCTGTTTTACACCAAATCCGCTGCCCCAACAGACCCCACAGAAGTCGTGTCAGCCCTTCTCACGGCGGGGCTTCCTGCACGGCCACGCAGGACGGCGGCTCCAGTCTGCACAGAAACGCATCCGTACAGCAGTCAAGCACAGGCGAGTATTGGATTCTGATCTTCATGGGAGCAGGTAAATTGGCTAGGACTCTAGTCAGCCTTTTAAAATGGGTTCAAAAAAAATGTAACATCTTTTAATTTTTTAATACTACATCAACTTTTCATCTGCACTGTGCTGAGCTCATGCTGATGATGTGGTTAGCGGCAAGGAGGCGTCAGCGTTTTCACGCTCATCCCGGCCTGGGTTTACTTCTTAGCCACTTTAGGCAAACTGACATGAACACAGGGTGGGGTTCAGCGGGCATGTGACCTCTGGAGAAACGGCACCACAACCCTGAGTGCCTGGTAGCTAATATTTAGAGAAAGAAGGTGCAGAGGGCTAGTGCTACCATCTCTGCACTTCCCACACCACTGCAGTGTGGCTGCATCTGGGCCTGTTTCCATCCCTGCTGTGAATTCCTGGAGAGCAGGGGCCATCATCTTCCCATCCACCCTGAGTTCCCAGAACCTGCCCTGGGCCTCACACAGAGAAACTTCCAGTGAAGTCTGCTGAGTGAGTGAGTGGAGGGAGAGGAGCAAGTAGAAGGAGAGGGAGGGGAACGTTTCCATTTCAATAAAGGGAGCAAGATAAAAGACCCAGCCGGAGGGGTGTGAACTGTTTTGTTTTGTTTTCAGTTATGATCTGGGAAAACTAACTGGGGATGGGAAGGGGAAGGTCCATATTCTGTGAACACTGACATTTCTGTAGATTACTACAGCCACCACTACCACCAGGATAAAGAGCTGTCACCTCCCAAACCGTCCTTGTGCTACACCTTTACAGGCATAGCCTCTGAGGGTTGTCTGTAATCATAGCACTCTGGGAGGCCCAGGCAGGTGGACCGTCTGAGTTCACAGGTTCAAGACCAGCCTGAGCAAGAGTGAACCCATCTCTAAAAACAGCTGGGTGTTGTGGCAGGCACCTGTAGTCCCAGCCACTCAGGTGGCTGAGGCAAAAGAATTGCTTGAGCCCAGGAGTTAAGAGGTTGCGGTGAGCTATGACATCATGACACCCTACAGAGAGTGACAAAGTGAGACTCTCTCTCAAAAAAAAATAAAAATAAAAATAAATCCAGGGAGGAGAGAAGTGAGTTAAAATTTGTAGAACAAAGGGTTGTTGGTTCAGAGATTTTCTTGGTGTTTATCTGCTATTGTAGGGATTTGCTCCAAGAAAGTGGAAGGGAAGGATGGCCAGGGAATATTTTTATCATACTTACTCTATGCTAGGTATAATTTTCGGATGGGTTGTGAATGTTACCTTATTTAAACAGCTATTATTACCAACAGATTATAAAAATGCAGACACATGATCAGGGAGATTAGGTAATTTGCCCCCAATCACACAGCCAGCAAGAGTTGAAGCCAGGACACTCGCTGTCCAATTCCACGCTCTACCATCTCTATCCACTTGTCTTCTCACACTTGGGAAGGCATTGGAGAAGATTCCCTCTTACCCACGTAGAGACAGACACTGATGAAAGTTTCAGAAGGCCTTTGCCATCATAATTATTCACATTACTCTCAAGACTCCTGAACTAGACTTCTCCAGGAGGTCAGAACATCACTTGCTTCATTTAGTACAGTTGGGGATAAAGATGCTTATCCCACTGAAATAGAAAAGCAATCATGATATCCAGTAATTGGGAAAAATATTAAAACAAATTCTCTTTGTATAAAAATCTGAATATCAACCATAGCACAAGGAACCTTTCCAACATTATCAATCCAGTTGAAAAAGTTGATAGGTTAAACAACCAAAGCAAAGATAGTAGAAAGGCAAAACCGAAGCTGACCACATGCTGGATGGGGTGTGGGTGGGAAATGTCAGAGCAGAGGCGGCACACCATCCCCAAGGTCGTCCACTTCAGCAGAGTCACTGCCCACCCTGCTGTAAATGTGGCAATGGGATTACAGTGCACAGCACTGTCCATCTTGAAAGAATCAACTGCCTTGAGCTTCTTTCCCTCACTCTGGTGCAGCGCAGGGGACCCACACACGTCTGACTGCCTCGTGCTGGCCACATGCCACCCCGACCTCTTACCTGGCTCCACTTCATGCCATCCGCTCGACTGGCTGCCGCTTCCTGGGGAGCGCCCCTGGCCAGTATAGAACGGCTCTTCGCCGGGACTGTCCATCTCGTCCTCCACAGACTTGAGGCGCTTCGTGGAGCTGAAATGACAAACAGCAGCATGTTTAAAAGCAACACAAGCCACCTCTCCCTCGGACATGGCACCTCTGGTTGAAAGCAAGCTGAGGGAAAGTAACGGGGAAGCTCCATGTAGCTCTGGGTCTCTTTTCAGGTCTTGTTCAGCTGGCAGAACAAGGTTTGGTTCGTGTGTACAAGTGTCTGCTTTGATTTTTATTGTCCCTCTGGTTCCTGCTGTTACCACAGCCTGTCCCCTTTTCCTCTGAGGACCTGCTGCTGGCTCCCGCCCACCTCCACTGGAAGTGCTAGTTCTAAGCCCACATATTTCCCAACTCACAGGCGGTGGCTGGGGCCTGGCCATCAGCAATGCCCTTAGACATCAATCCAGTCCCGCTGGAACCCCAGGAAGGATAAAAAGCAGGACTCACGATCCTTCAGAAGAAGACAGGATGGCCCTTTTGTCTATGTGTGCCATGTTCACCTGTCTCCTGTTTATTCATTTAAAAAAACATTTACTATGTAGCTGCTCCAGGTCTTGCTCTACACACTGGAGATAAAACAGTGAACCAAACAGATAAAAATGGGAGGAAGGAGTGTACCGGCCTGTGGGAGTGAGGAACAAGGAGAGAGAGTGGCCCCATGACCTGCACGTGCTTCCTCTATGCTGAGATTACAGAAGTGCAGTTTCATTCCACCAGGGTACGGATGTTTGCTTTTCAGAGAAACTTCCAGAATGTATCTCATTTCCTCCCGTGGAAGGACTGAATTTTCCTCCCAATTTGAGGCTTCAGGGGTGAAAAGCAGTAAATTGCTAGCGGGGTGCTATTCTCGTTCTAGCCGCCTTAACTGACAAAGCCCCACACACTGTCAGAACAGGCAGGGTTTATCACTAGTAGGCACGCGTGTTGTGCACACCCTGCGAGCCTGGTGCTGTGCTAGCTTCTGGGATATAGGGAAGAGTCAGACAGGGCCCCTATCTCCTCAGACTGAGACAGAGAGGGACCCAAAACTACAAAGATGAGTACAGGCGTCATGACGGAAGCATGAATAGCGCCGAGCTGGCCACACAGTGGAGAGAAGACGGCAGGCCAGCCTGCGGGTCAGGAAAGCTCCCCACAGGAGATTGCTCCTGAGCCCTCTTTGAGACTGTCAGAGAGACAGGGGAGGAAAGCCAGGAAGGCACTCAGCTGATGGGACACTTGGGAGGCCATTTGGGTTTTCAAAATATTGAAATATTTCTTCGCCAACTGGTAAACTGTCATTGTCTCAGGCCCATACGTTTCTTCTAACTTTTCCTCCCTTTCTCTGCCCCAGGACACCCTTATTATCCCAAACTAAGGTGTTAATGCCTGGCCCCTCAGAAGCACTCCAGGACCTGGCCCCAGCCGTGCAGCAGGAAGCATCTGTTCTAACTGGTATTCTTGCATCACACAGGTTATCATATATTGTGCGCCCCCCAAGAGGGAGGCAGGTACCAGGCAGAAGCAATATCATGAGCACAGTGTGATATGGGCAGAGAACTGCCAGCTGTTGGGATGGCTGCAGGGAAGGAAGGAGGAGCACAGTGGGAGCGGAGGGTGGAGGCTGCAGAAGACACCATGTGTCTGGACTCCATCCTGTGAGCAGTGGAGACTCCCTGCAACAGTCTAAACAAGGACTGACCGGGAGTTTTATTTTAGGAAAGTTACTCTGGTAATTGTACAAATGATGGACTTGGAAAGGCAAAGGGAAAGGGATGGAGGCCAAGGGCAGGGAGACAGTTAAGAAATGACAGCAGCAAAGTCTGAATGAGAAAATGTGGAGGGCCCGATGGAAGGCAAAAAATCCTAGTGATTAATGCTGGTGCCCAGTGTTCTCAGCCACTAAGCTCCACTCACATGAACGCCAGGCCCCAGGAAAGCAGCATAACGTACCACACTAGCTTAGCACTACATACTCAAAGGAAATGCCTTCGATACCTTATGGAATATTCTTTGCTTGGCTTTCCTCAAAGTTCAATGAAAAAATCATGCTTGAAGAACTTTTCTATATTTTACATAAAACAACATCTCACAGAAGCCTTTTATAAAAGAGTAACATTCCTTATAATGTGAAACCAGAAAAATGTGCTTTCTTTAAACGGATTTATTCAATTTTCTTTTATTAGAAAATACACGTTATACAACCTACTGCTTCCCCTCCTTGCCCGGCAACCAAGAAGCCAGAGCTAAACCTGAACGTAACTCCTGCTTTAGATTCCAGATGAGAAGCATCTCACCTACCTCTTCATAAAGATTCTGGTCTCTCTTCCCATGTTTAATATCATCTGCTACATTTGAAAACTGAAGGCCACTTGAAATTTCCATGGAAATTGTAAGAATACATATTGGAAAAAAGTAAATATTTCCTTGAAGTACCCTGGCAAATAAAAGGCAAGGCCTGTATATTTTGGCAGAGCTATAAGACGCACAGGAAAAATGATTTTCCTTCTTCCTTTTTTTTTTTTTTTAAATCTGTAGTGTCCACTTTTGGTTACTAACAGATGCTCAGAAACTGCTAAACTAGGCTAATGATTTCAACACGGCACATGAGGACCTGTGGCAAGGACGCAGCCCCGCATCACGGTTCAATGAGAACCACCCCAAAGGCCACCTCTGTTGTCCATCATTTCCCCAACTAATATTTTTCTAAGTCTTTAAAGCTTTCGATTTCCTTGGTTCCCTCCAACAGAATGCGAATACTCTAAGCAGGTATTAAATCCTAAAGCTGAAAGGTTCTGTAGTTATTAGCTGATGTCTTAGTTTGAAAGCAGGGACTTTCAGGAGCTGATACAAGGTAACTGCTTGGAGGCTGGAGGTACAGGATGAAGGAGCGGAAAGGCCAGCAGTGAAGAGAGCGAGTGAGGCTAGGAGGGACAGGTGACAGCGTCCAGGACAGCACTTACTGACTTCGCAGAATCAACACATGGTTTATTTTGATGAAGTTTTTTGGAATAAAGAATATATTTTATACCTATTTTTATATTAGCCTTTTCACGATTTTGGAGATGTTTACTCTGCAGGAGTAGAAAACTTACAATTAATACCAATCAATCTTATTTATTTACCTATCTATCTAATTTTTGGACATGAATCACCCATTGATTTGGGTATCTTGTTCTTGACTTTCTAACACACTGATCCTATTCTCTCAGAAATATTTGAGGGAAACAGGAAAGTATCAGTAAGATCTCTACATAAAAGAGAGGGCAAATAGTCTCCAAAGGAGTGGTACAGTATCTCTTCTTGTGCATGGAACTTGTTCTTGTATTCCTAGCAATGCAATCTGAAAATTAAGGGGGAATATCATCTTAATTCCAAGTATCTGTTTAATTCCTATTACCTATAAGGTGCACAGGCCTTATTCAACATCCTTAGGACGGCAAGATGCCACTTCACTGAGCATTCATACTGCCCTGAACTGAAAATTTCCATTTGCTTGGCAGTACCTACCACTAGATCGGAAAGCCCCTTTCACTTGACCTTATATGAGTCTGCACAGTGCTGAGGACAGTTCCAATCTCAGTAACATCTGTTGCTGATTTGGAAGGGGGAGGCACTGCCAGTCCAGATGGAAGGCAGAAGGTGTACGCACCTGAACGATGATGAGAACAGTTCAAGGCAGCAACGGCTGAGTGTCAGGGAAGAGGAGATGCTAGAAACTCCTTTCTTAGGCCGTTTCTTACTAGAAGAATCAGCTCTGTTCCTAAGAGAACTCGGTGTGAAACAGCTTGTCTTTAAAGTTCTCACAGACTTGACTTTGAGAGAAGACTCAGCTGTTAACAAAGACTGCCACTTCGGGGAAGTTGCTTCACTGTTCTGAGATTTGTGTTGCTCTGTTGTTTAAATGGCAACACCGTCTATGTTGTAAAACTGTTTGTGAAGATTAGATCAGATCAGGTATGTAAAGCTCTGAATACCGTGCCTGCCACAGGGCAGGTGACTGACTAGTGCTGGTGAGGCATGAACAGATATTGATCAACTGATGAACTTTTCTGAATAAACCTAGGTTATTATTTTGGGCACATTGTCTAACCTGTACACAGATAATTCTGCTGAATCCATGTATTTAAAGATTTTTTTAAAAAATCCTAGGACAAGTCTAGCGAGAGAAAAACAAACATATTACTGAGTTATTAACTCCTGATGCTGTTTATAATTAGCTCCTTATCAGGTTAGCTATTTGCAGAATAGGAGAATGACATCAGCCTTTCAAATGAAATTAATAACCAGCTTTTCTCTCTGAGAGCCATAACAAAAGATAATAAAACATAGCTGGAGAAGTGTGCAGAAAGATAGGAAGTGAGGAGCATTGCCTGGACCTGTGTGGCCCATGCACGGCGTACACAGGAAAAACAAACAGCCCTAAACTTTTAATTTAATCACTGCCCACAACTATTTGCAAAGCTCTTTCGTGTTGACTGAATGCAGCTACACACAATGTCTTTTCTGTCAGCAAACACTAGAAATCCTCAAAATGTATTAACACCCGAATGTATTCATAATCTCCTTCTTCTATTATAAATATACTTTGGATTTGATACTGCCCCCACCCTCCACCCCAGGGGCTGATACAACAGTAAAGGAAGGGGAACTTTTAAACAACACACAAGGTGGTGATAGGACATGGTGGGTGTATTCAGAGAATAACTGTTTCTTTAACTGCCTTTAAGGTGTTAGTAGTGACTGGGTTGACTTTTTCTTTTTAAATAATAATGTGTAGATCATATACAGGCAAGGTAACAAAGAGTGTCCACCAAGGAAAACGTCCATCAGCGTTTGAATCAACAGGCCATTGTTTGGAATCACAGAACTCTCTACTTGCTTTAGGTGGAGTACACCCTTGTCAAATGTTTCTCTGCAAAGTACACAAACATTAAGGACCATTCCACACCATTCTTTTCTTTGTTGTCACAGTCCAGTGCTAAAGCCAATTTGGGAAAGAATACTGTGGGTCTGATGCCTAATCCCTTTCCCTCTACTATGGGTTATCTTGGAGACAACAGGATCTTGCACAATGCTTCATTTTGATTTTGGCTTTGCAACTTTTTGGGATGGAGGACCCCAGAATCCTTATTGCCTGGTGCTTCCAGCTTTCTGTTTTTAAGGTCTCCCAGTGCCTCGGGGACTACGGTCTGGCCCCACCCTCCTGTCTGACTGCCTTCCCTCACACCAGGATATCAAATAGGTTTCATCTCTTAGGACAACTCTCTAGTAAACTGGATTTTGAGACCTTTAGTAGGAAAGCAGCTGGGACTGAAGTATGAGGTCTGCCGTGAGCACAGGACTGGACTGGACTGGGGTCACCAGGGTCTGCTTCGCTCTGGGGCAGCCGAGCCATGTCTGCCGTTTCTGAGAGCATGCGAGGCTCATCACCCATCCTCAAGCCTGTGCCACCTTATCACCCCACCCAGAGTTCCCTTCCCGATCCCTGTTCATCTCACCAACCCTGACCAACAGTTAGAGGTGAGCACAAGGGACTCCTTTTGGATAAAGCCGCCTTTAACTATTTTTAGCCCATGTTGCATAATTTAACTTACCATTTTTTCTTGTCGTGTGTGTGTGTGTGTGTGTGTGTGTGTGTGTGTGTGTGTGTGTATTGTTCCCTGCCACATGTGGTTTATCTCCCCGGTGAGACTGTCGGGGCTGAACCCACTCCTCTGGCATCCTCTATCACTACAGACATGTCACCAAATGCCCAGCAGGCCCAGATTAGACTCACGGTGTGCGCCTACGCAGCATGGCCTCTCAGAGCCGCCAATCAAATTACCTCGTGGAGGACGTGCTGGGCAAAGACCTCCTCATTGCTCCGGGACTCATGCTGTAGTATGAAGAACTTTCCAAATCTGAGAGAGAAAAATTGGGGCCAGTTCCTGCAGCTATTGGTGCTAGAATTGAAAAACAAACAAAACAAAAAACAAACATCTGTTACATTCTGTGAATAAAAGGTCAAGGACAGCATTTTTTTTTTTTTTTTGAGACGGAGCCTCAAGCTATCCCCCTGGGTAGAGTGCCATGGCATCACAGCTCATAGCAACCTCCAACTCCTGGGCTCAAGCGAGTCTCCTGCCTCCGCCTCCCAAGTAGCTGGGACCACAG
>CAUYQV010098439.1:0-13275 GCA_963574575.1 Galagoides demidoff | reverse complement strand
TGGTGTACATGGCTGGCGCCTTAGCCACTCAGGCGCTGAACCAAGAGATATAAATATTTTAAACAAAATCAGAGTCATGCTGTTGTTAGATTTCCTGTTCTGATTTTTTTCCTCTTGACATTTTATCAGGGCTGTTTCCAGACACTGGTCTGTACACTTGCACTTCAGTGGAAGGTGGAGGGTCGTTGCACCTGGCCATAGTGCACTGCAAGACTGGGTCACCACTTGGTACTCCTCTCTGCACAGGACCCCAGGCTGAAGGGGAGGGGTGGTGAGATTGGTGCTTATGTATCCATGAGGCTGAGTGATCTTAATGTGGCCTTTTGGGTCACCTGTCTCCAATGACAAGACAAATCCCTGCAGAGTTCTTCACCTGTTCCTCTGTCTAGGTTCTTTCCTAAGTTTTCTAGCTGCCCCAGGCAGCGCAGGTGCTATGAGAACATTTCCAGATCAAGGCCTTGAGAGGCTGCGGAAGTGTGTCTACCACCTAGAATCACCTCCGTCATTCTGAACCATTCTGGCTTCTGTGTGTTCAGTCTTGTAAGAGGGATGAATTTTTCCTGTGCCTGGCCCCGTATAGTGCCGGAGGGTTCCTGTGTCCTGCAGTATCCCAAAAGCTTTGTATCTAGCTAAACAAAAATCGTATTACAAAAATTACTATTTCATGGCAACAGACATACCACGTACTCACAGGATTCTTGCCTTCACAGCTGGTTTCAATTTAAATAACCACCTATAAAGACAAGACAAAGTGTACTTTCTGAAATGGTGAAAAATGAGGGAAGGGCCAGGCCAAAAGCAACAACATAAATAGCTTGCCTTTTTAACACTTCGTTCCTGTTCTTGGGATTCAAAAATGAGGAAGACAAAGAGAATCTAAAGAAGTGATGAGCAAACTATGGCCTGTGGGCCAAATCGGGCCCAACCACCTATTTTATGAATAACATTTTATTAGAACACAGCTACGCCCCTATTATGTGTTTATTGTTGATGGTGGCTTTTGTACTACAGTGGCAGAGCTGAGTCATCCTGATGGAGGCTATCTGATCCAAAAAGCTTAAAATATTTATGGTCTGGCCTTCTATAGGAAAAATTCTGAACCGTAACCTCAAGAGGGGCTCGAGGCAAATGGAGGTGCAGAAACAACAGCTAGGTTTGGAGGACAGGTGGTTCACAGCCAAGGAATGGAGGGAAGGTGAAGGGACAGGAGAAACAGCTGGTGGCAGAGTCTCCCACGACCCTCACACCCACTTCACCCTGTCACATACTGATCAAAGTAACTCTTTCCAACATGACTACCCAACTGTTTGTCAACTGTCACCTTCAGTGACATTAGGAAGGTCAGCTTTCTAGAACCTGCTACTGTGCCCTGCTGGGGAACATCAACTCCCAGCGTGGGCCAGTGTTCCCTCCGTGGCTCGCTCTGGGCGTAGAGGTGGCCAGCTCATTCTGAAGAGTGTGCAGTGCACTGTGAATTCTGACCCAAAGGAGGACAGAGGCTGAGATTCCGTCACCATCTGTGGGACTCAGGAGCTCAGGGGAGGTTAACGGCAAGCCCATGGGCCACAACCCAAGCCCACCGCAGTTCTCGTGGCCCTTCCCATAAGCAGGTTGCAATGACAGCTTTGTTCCAGGATCACCTGAAACCCTTCAGACACAGAGGTGAGGAGGGAGCTGGGCAGGAGAGCCATGTCCGTGAAGAATGGTCTGCGTGACCCAACAGGACCAGGCTGGATGATACCCAGGCCTGTGGAACAAACTCCTCCCAAACTTCAGAAGTGACACCAGGACAGTGCTTCTGAGGACTATCTGGAGGAAGAACCTGAGATTCCTATGACTGTATTTGGCTTGGCAGCTGCTTCTGTGCTCCACCCAAAAACAAAAGAGCTGTCTGCTGGTGCCAGGAGCCTGACGGAAGGGAACGCAGGAGCTGGGACAGGCTGTGGCCAGAAGGTGAGGCCAGTGGAGCAGAGACTGGGGTCGGACAGGAGGTCTCTTTCCACCTGGCCAGGTGGGCACGACCCTAGCACCCTGTCCTGCTTCAGCCCCACCTCCCACATGCTGCCCGAGGAGGGGGCAGCACAGGAAAGAAGTTTTGGGGGTCAGCAACACTGACTTTGTGAATCAAAGGATTCCACACCCCACGTACCCAGATACCTGTTAGAGCTCCCGGAGAATGGGGCCCACTCTGCCCCAGCATCGGACAGTGGCGTCTTGCTTAGGGCAGTAAAGCTGCCTTAGCTCAGAGTCTTCATTTACACATGGGCGTGATAACACCTGTCCCATGGAACTGCTTCAAAGACTGAATCAGATAATATGCATGAGGGGTGTGACAAGGCTCCCAGAGTAGCGTGGACAGTACCCGGAGGTGTTGCTGTGATCATCCGTCCAGCTGGAGCTTTACTGAGCGGATGGCTCTGCCTAATCACTCCAGGTTCTGTAAGTGTCGACCTCTGAGTGTGTAATTCCTTCCGTATAGAATGTCTGCACTGTCCCACCTCTCATGCCTTTAAGCAACTGATGAACTCCTTATTCTCCAAGTCTCAGTTCCAGACTCACCTCCTCCGGGAGCCTTCCTGATTGCTCTCGGCAGAGCCCAGCCACCCCTCCCCAGTTCCACGTCAATGTGTCATTATCACATTGCCCTCTGACTCTGTCCTAGACTGTGAGCCCCTTAGCACGAGGGCTCTGCCTTTTCATCCTTGTGATCAACATCTAGCATGCAGCGAGCACTGAATCGAAGGAAGGGATACAGCTTGAAACTGAAACAAATTACCGGTGACCCCCAAATGGGCAGCTAACAAAGAAGCAGGTTAGTGCTGGGCTCACCGTCATCCCCGGGAAACCCTGCTTCCCAAGGCTAGAGCCCATCTTGACTGTTCTAGGAAGGTCTGGAGCTGGCTTTGAGGACTCCTGAAATTTGTGCATTTTCCTTTTCTGGTCCTGTCCCCACCCCCACAAAGGCTGGGTTGTCTTGTACATCCTCAAACCAAATCCCGTAAGAGCTGCCGGACATGATGATGTGAAAAGTCCATTTTAGAGGGGAGCTGCTGGATTACAGAAAACTGGGTGAGTTTAGAAGAGACCTCACTGCAGAAACTGGAGCCCGAACCAGCCCTGCTGGGAGCTGCCACAGCTGGGTGTGAGGATAGGCAGGACAGGGTCTTAGAGAGCCAGGGCTCAAGGCTTCAATCATCTGTGATTAAAAGCAGTAGAGACCTGCTGTCTTGCATGAATTCCCAGCCAACAGAGGACAGTGGAGTTCACTGGCGAAGTTCAGTTACAGAGATCATACAGCTGTAGCTTCAGATAAATCCTCCACAAAGCGTATCCCACAGAGGGGTCTACAGAACACTCATCCCAGGACATGCTTATGGGGTGACCAAAGGGCTTGGCCAAATAAGAAATGTTACATAGGCTGGGCGTGGTGGCTCACACCTGCAATCCCAGCACTCTGGGAGGCTGAAGTAGGTAGATGACTTGAGCTCAGGAGTTCCAGACCAGTCTGAGCAAGAGCAAGATCCCGTTTCTACTAAAATAGAAAAAATTAGCTAGGCATAGTGGTACCTATAGTCCCAGCTACTTGGGAGGCTGAGGCAAGAGGATCTCTTGAGCCCAAAGTTTGAGGCTGCTGTGAGCTATGAAGCCACAGCACTCTACCCAGGATGACAGAGCAAGACTGTCTAAAAAATAAAAAAAGGAACACTCCATAGTATGCCTTCCTCTTGGATGCAATACCAACAGCCATGCACACTGGGGCGGTGTGAACACTCCTCTCTGCGTTTCACCCCACTCTCCTCTGCCTGTGATGGAGTTCCCCAACCTGCAGCAGGAATAAACTACGAGGAGGAGCGGCCGGACCCTTCAGGTGCGAGCAGCCTTCAGTGCTTGTCCTGGGGAGGTGTGCAAATATTTTCTCTTGTTTATGATATGAAGGGCACTAGGAAACCTCCAGCTCTAGAGCTACCTAGGAGAGGAAATACTGAAATCACAGATTCTTCCATAAGAAGGTCTCAGTGCTCACAGAGAGTGGCAAAAAGGCCCCAGGTGAAGTGAGAAAAAGGATGTTTTAGTTTATTTTTTTAGGTTCTCAGAAATTCACTCCAGAAAACCTGCCTCACAGTGGATAGGGCACTGGTCAGGGCCGCACCTAGTCGGTGACATCGGACAGTCATGGTCCTGAATTACGGCCTCTAGAAGGCATCTTCCAACCTTTGATGCTTCTGAAGGTTTAGTCAAAGCCATCTGGGGCACCTGTGTCGTGGCCAATTAATTATCTTCTATCTCTCACCAAGAGGACAGGCCTCCTACAGACTGGCTGACTCAGGCATCCTTTGGGAAGGAATGGTGCCATTCATGGTCACTGGAATCTCAGGTCTTTGTGAAGATAAAGGACCTTCAGCATCCCAGGCAATAGGGGAGGATGGGCGGAAGGACTTGATGTAGTCTCCTCCCCCAAACCTAGCAGTTGACCAGCGTGCCACCCCTGGGGTACAGGAGGCCATGTTCATTTGTGCTCCAGCCCCTGGGGGAGTGAGGTGCGCTGAGTCTCCAGTTGGCTTTTTAACTCCCTGTCTTGTGTCGGTGTTCTTGCCCAAGGAAGAGTAGGTCATTAGCCCAGTCAGACTTCCCCTTGCCTTTGACCTCTGAACTCCAGTGCAGGGAGATCTCAAGGTGGTCCCTTCTGGGACAGCAGTGAGGCTGCTGAGAGCAGGTGGGCTGGACCATGAACCCCAGGTCCAGGCCTGGCACTGCCCCAGAGCCAAAGCTGGCCTTTCTGCCTGCCCCCTCCCCCACTGGCGCTGTGGGCCTGCCCACCTCTGATCTGATGCTGGTTTCACGGCGTATTTAGGATTCGGTTCATAGCCCTTCAACTGCATAAAGCAGCATAGGCTCCGCGCTTCCTCCTGAGGGCTGGTGTGTTTGCCCAGCACCATCAGTACTGGCTGAAAACCCCAAAGGCTCCTGGCCGCCGGCCCTCCTGGGGAATGTGATGAAAATTTACGAGCTGCGAGTACATTCGTGTTTACTTCTCAGAGACTGATGGCTTGTCCACGCAGCCACATCCAGGCCCTGCTTCAGCCAACAGTCTGTTTATTTGGGAGAGTTTATCAAACCCAGACACAGGCTTTTCTGCTACTGAACCCAGGCAGGTGGCCTGGGAGCCGAGAATGCCCAGAGCTCTCTCTCTGTCCCGGAAGGCGGAGCGGGGGTGTGATTTAGCACGAACTTACTTCAAACGTGGCTCTGCCGCTGGCCAACTACGTGGCTGTTTTCCTTTTTTCTTAAAGTTAGGGATAGATACTGATGACATTGGTGAGGAAACAGAGCACATTGCATAGCCTAAAAGTCCCAAATGCTGACTGTTCTTGCTAAGTACTGCCAGACTCAGTCAATAATCTTACATCCCACACCAATTCTCAGTTAATACTTTATCTAAAAATATTATTAGGAAACCTGTAAACAACAGATGATAAAGGCACACTGCAGCACAGTGAATGTATCTCTGCCAATTCCAGGGTTGGCCTTTCTGGCTTGGTATCTGGCACAAGTCTTTGCAAACTTGCAAGTTTAAATAAGATAGGGCAAAATTTATACATAGAAAGCAGCATATTACAGAATCATCCCCAGTGCATAACTGTGGTCAGACCATGTGACAAATGAAACATGGATGTTGCCTGTGAGAAGAAATTTTACAAATGCCTCAATTACTGTTCCATTACAAAAACAACCTAAATTACTCCTAGCCACCTCTTCAACAATTGCTGTTCCATCTTCCTAGAATGCTGTTCCCGACTCTGAAGGGCAGGCTCATTCTCATCCTGATTCCTGTCATCTCTTCAGGAACCTCCTCCCACTACCCTGTAAATGGCCTCCATCTCATCAGCCTGCTTGTGTGCACAACAGAATTATTGGGGACTTATTAAGGGTTAGTTGGTTCCCTCTTCTCCTACACTGTAAAATCGGGTCTGTATTTCTTTCCCTCTCTCTCTCTCTCTCTCTCTCTCTCTCTCTCTCTCGGCCACAGCTGGGTTCAAACCTACCACCTCCGGTATATGGAGCTGGCGCCCTACTCCTTTGAGCCACAGGCACCGCCCTCTGTATTTCTCACTTTTACTGCCATTCTTCTTTTGGAAGAATTTGGGAAGCTTTGGTATTCTTTTTAAAACAGTTTCAGAATTCAACAGTGAAGGCATCGGCTCCTTTGATTTTCTTTGAATCAGCAAAAAAAATCCCATCAATCTCCTTACTCCTGATTGGTCTGTTCATGTTTTCTGTTTCTTCATGATTTAGTCCTGGTAGGTTGTACGTGTCCAGGAATTTATTCGTTTCTTCAGGGTTATCCAGTTTGCTGGTGTATGATTCTTCATGGTTGGTCTCTTACAGCTATTTGTATTTCTATGGTATCTGGGTAATAGCTCCTCTTTTATTTTTTTTTTATATATATATTTTTTGAGACGGAGCCTCAAGCTATCCCCTGGGTAGAGTGCTGTAGCATCACAGCTCACAACAACCTCCAACTCCTGGGCTCAAGCGAGTCTCCTGCCTCAGCCTCCCAAGTAGCTGGGACCACAGGCACCTGCCATAACAACTGGCTATTTTTTGGTTGCAGACGTCATTGTTGTTTTTGGCAGCCCGGGCTGGATTCAAACCCACCACCTTAGGTGTATATGGCTGGCACCTTCGCCACTTGAGCCACAGGCGCCGAGCCAATAAAAATATTTTTCCATCAAAAAGGTATAATGAGCAGGTGTAGTGGCTCAAAGTTGTAACTTTACAACTTTGGGAGGCCAAAGCAGGAGGATTGCTTGAGGCCAGGAATTTGAGGCCTGCCTGGACAATAATGAGAGTGGTCTCATTAAAAAGTTAGCTAGTGTGTTGGTATGTATGCACCTATAGTTCCAACTAGTTGGGAGGCTGAGGCAGGGGGATCTCTTGAGCCCAGAAGCTGGGAGGCTACAGTGAGCTATGATGATGCTACTATACTCTAACCAAGGCAACAGAGTGAGATCCTGTCTCAAAAAATAAAAAAGTATAACAAATAAATATGCATCTAATAATAGAGTTTCCAAGTACATGAAGCAAAAACTGATCAAAATATAAGGAGAATCAGGTTCACAATTATACTTGGGAGAATTCTACACTCTTTTCTTAGTAAGTTGTGGAACTACCAACAAATACTAGTGAGAATACAGAAAATAAGAACAATGCTATAAAGCAAACAGACCACAATGACATTTATAGAACATTTCACCAAACAAGTAGAACATTCTTTTCAAGTGCACATAGAATATTCACCAAAATATAACCATATTTTGAGCCACAAAAAAAATTTTTTTAATTGATGTGGCTGGGCACAGTGGCTTGTGCCTGTAATCCTAGCACTTATAGAGGCCAAGGCAGAAGGATTGTTCGAGGCCAGGAGTTTGAGACCAGCCTGGACAACATAGCAAGATCATGTCTCTTAAAGTTTAAAAATTAACCAGATGTGCCTGTAGTCCTAGCTACTCAGGAGGCTGAGGGAAGGGGATCACTTGCATTCAGGGGCTTTAGGTTACAGTGAGCTATGATTGCTCCAGTGCACTCCAGCCTGTCTTCAAAATAATAATAATGTGGGGTAAAAAAGCCAGGCACTAAAAACTACATTCTGTGTTTTCATTTATATAAACTTCTACACAAGTAAAACTAATCTGTTGTGAAAAGAAATCATAAAATTGTTGCCTCTAGTGGTTGGCTTGACTATAAAGGGGCATGAAGCAACTTTTGGGGGGGTGGTAACAATAATGTTCTTTACCTTGATAGGCAGTTGGTCTGCACAAGTGCATGCATATTTTTAAGAACTCATTAAATTATAACTTAAGATTTTTGCATTTCATTGTATGTAAATTTTTCTTAAACAGAAAAAAATGGCATGTAAATATTAAACCCTAATTAGCAATTTTGAAACTACTTTCTGTAGTTTTTTAAGTAAGTACATTGAGGATATGGGAGCCATGTTTCTCATGTCAGAAAAGGGAATGAAGAATAGGGGAGTCACCTAAAAATGCGGGAATAAATGTCATTTCCACTAAAAGGAACCAGAGATCTTTGGGGGAAAGGTTGATCTCAGAAAGTAACAATATGAGTCTGGACTATCTGGTGTCAGAGGCAAGGAGATGCCAAAGAATGATCAGGATATATCGAAAGACCAGCCAGCTTGAAAGAGATTTCAGACATCCAATCTTGGACAGTATTAGACTCTAAGTCAGTGATTTTTAACCAGTGTGCCATGAGAGGATCTTAGGTGTGCTGTGAAAATTTTTAAAGATCATTAATTAAATTATTTTCAAAAGAAGTTGACACAACTGCAAGTATATTCTTTTTTTTACTCTTTTTTAATTTTGATCAACATAATTTAAGTGTGTCATGAAAGTATAACTATAGGTTCAAGTATGCTGTGAGATAAAAAAGCTTGAAAAACACTGCTCTAACTAACAAATGATTATAATGTTTCCTAACCCACTGAATTTAATAGGCTCTATATCTACCACAGTCAACTTCTAGTGTTCTCTAGAAATCTGGTGGGCCTCTCTTCCTGAGGGGAAATTTACAGGAGGGGAGGTAGTGAGGTGAATGACAGCCGATGAAGTTTTCCTGAAGGATATAATTGATACTGCTATGGACTGAATGTTTGTATCCTCCTCCTCAAATTTACATGTTCAAGTCCTAATCCCCAATGTGATGGTATTTAGAAGTGGTACCTTTGGGAGGTAATTAGAGTTAGACTAGATCTTGAGGGGACGGGCCCCACGGTAGGATTAATGATCTTATAAAAAAAAGAGGAAAGGACACGATATCTATCTGTCTCTCTCTATCTCTCTCCAGAGCCTGACCCTCTGTTGTTTAAACTATCCAGCCTATGGTATCCTGTTATAGCATCCCGAGGTGACAGAAAACCCTCCTTCACCATCCATTCTTATATGTTCCTTATCTTCAGTTATCAATTCTGCTGGCCTCACTCTCATGGCATGATCCATACTCCCATCCCAAGGAAGCTGAGTCCCCATTCATCACACCCTTTCAGGCCACACTTTCTATTCCTGTTTTTTATAGTCCCAGTTGTACCAACAAGTAGCACTAGGCTCCCAGTGGATCACTGGGGTTCCAAACATAGTGCTCTGATCCACTGTGAAGGGCAGCCCTCCCTCTTCCCGCTGCTCAGTAACTCCTGCTGAGACAGGGATTCTCTTCTCACTCAGTCCCCAGACACAGCCATCCAAAAATGCTTAGGCATGAACTATGGCTCATGATCCAATGGGACACTCATTGAGTCCCCCAGTGAAAGTGTGCCATTTCTGGAGATTAGGAGCTCAAACCCCTCAGAACCCATAGCTGTAGAGATAAGAAGTACTAAGTCCCTAGCAGGTCACTGGGAGTTCTACTAAGAAATGCCACTGTGCTTCCAGTCCTTGACCCCCACCCCCAGTCCTATGTAGTGTTCCTGTTGAGGATACAAAGGATGATAACTTTTTGGTGGGATGAGAGTGCCCAGCTTCCCAGTCATCTATCCTTGATTATCTTCTGCTAGTGCAAGCTGGGTAGTATTCTTGTCAGCTGCCCAACTATTTTGCCCCCTGGAGGCAAAATAGTTCTGCTAGACGTTTCCATAATTCTCTGCAGTCAGGCCTGCTGGCTGCCACTCTGATGTTGCTAATGATCTAAAGCTCACCCGAGCTTTTGATGGTTAAGCACTGACATTTGGCCTCTGTTTGTTCAGGTCCCTGTGATATCAGGGTGCCAAATTCTGGGGCAGCCTCCTTTCAGGGAGCTTCTAAGCACCACCTTCCCCATCACAGCACAGTCCCCTGGGTCTTTCTATGAACATAATCATCTGGCAAGTCTCCCAGCCACATGCAGTATACCATCCCGGCGTGCCCACCTCCACTGCTGGCTGCCACAACTCAGGCATTTCAACTTGACTGTGAGTCCCATCACTTTTCCTCCTTCAAAGAGAGCTGTCCTGGGGGTGAATTCACATCACCCTCTGCTGGCCTGAGTTCACTGTAAGTGTTAAATCTGGCTCCTTAAGAGAGTGCTCCCAAGCCAATAAATGCTTTGCTACCTGATTGCGTGCTCTGGCCCCTTGAATTAGCCACCCTTAGAACACATCCACTCCTTGACTCCTCTGGCACGTGTGGACTAGATCTTCCGGCTTCTTTGGCAGGTAGTGCCTTTTCTTCCTTATAAGGTTCACCATGACCTCAGCGGGGTTGTACTGTGCTTTAGACCTCATCATAGACACAGAGGCCAAAAGGGGAGGTGAAGCCAAGGACACATGTATCAGCTCTTAATATGGAGGACTGAGCCGCAGCTACAGCTGCAGGTTCAGAAGATTCAGAGGACACAGGTGGGGTGAGGATCTCAAAAATTCAGAGTTATCTATCTGTATGATCCCTTTTTATATGCTCTGTTTACCAGCCAATGTTTCCTACCCTGTACTCCAACATTGGCATCAAAATTCTTCCTTGATTGACTTTTAATTTTTCAAGTCCAGGGTTTTGTGCTGGTTTTTTTCTTCCCTCCTGAGGTGAAATTTCTTTTATATGTGCAAGGATGTGAGTATGTATACCAACAGTAGTCCTCTGGCTTCATGCCTGGTTGTCAGTTGCCTGTTACTTGCTCTGAGCTGTTGGTTATGTTTCTATGCCTCAGTGGCGCCGGAGATAACTATCCATTACATTATCTTCCACTACTCTGTCCTCCACACATCTTGAATGACTAATACATTTGGCCATGTGTCAGGTCAAAGTGGTCAGTTTTTAAATCCTTGCCTCCCCATGTCACCAGATGTGGACTCCTCCAAGACATCCCTGACATCAAACAAGGTGGCTCTCTGAAGTACATTACACACCAAAGGAGCTGTCAGCTGGAGGCTACCTGCTGACCATTGTCCCTGCAGCTGGGTGACAAGTACTCCCTTGGAGAAAGATCTGGTGGGAGTGGAAATCTGCATGACCACCACAGGCACACATCATTTCTGTGGGATTCTTGCCCAAAATGCAGAATCAGAAAATAATCTGATTATTATTGACATAGACATTAATAATAATAATAATCTGATTATTTCTTGACATAGACATTTTTGAAGAGTATAGGCCATTTCTGAGGAAGAATGTCCTTCAGCTTGGGCCTATACTCTTCAAAAATGTCTATGTCAAGAAAGACAAAAAATGGCTAAGGGTATTTTTCAGATTAAAGGAAAGTGAAGAGTCATGACAACCAAATACAATGTAGGACCCTGAAATAGACCTTGGACTTGGGAGAAAAATAGCCATAAAGAACATTATTTGGATGCTGATGACATTTGAATATAGATAGTGGATTAGATAGTAATATTGTGTCAATACTAAATGTCCTAATTTTGATTATTTTAATTTTATTTGATTTTGGTTAAGTTTACATTTTAAAATTGAAACAACGTGGAACTTTTAAAATATTGATTTTATGTGTTGAAACAATAACAGCTTGATATGTAGGTTAAATACATTATGATCAATTTTACCTGTTTCTTTTTGCCTTTTTAAGGTGGCTATTAGAAAATCCAAAATTCCATAGTTGGTTTGCATTCTATTTCTATTGGACAGCACCATTTTATATCATTTTTTTATAACATAGGATTGAGATTATTTGTAGCACTCTCGCCAACCCATTTCCTCATATGCCCTACTTTGAGATAGTACTATTGGTATGTGCGTCTGTTTTGTGGAGGGCCTGGGCTTTGAACTGTGTAGAGCAGCAGTTCTCAACCTGTGAGTCACAACCCACAGGAAGTGTATTAAAGGGCCGTAACATTAGGAAGGTTGAGAAGCACTGGTGTAGAGGGATAAACAGAGTTGATGCTCTGTGCAGTCATCTCTGTGTAGCCCATTTGAGAGAACCCCATATACCTCCCGGCTGCAGGTGGACTTGCTACAGGAGGGGCAGATTCGCATTTCAGTGAGGAATTTGTATGCGTCTGGAAAGAAGCCCAGCAGAACCAGGAGTAAAGAGCTGCCAGCAAGAGGGGCTGCAGAGAAGGGGGATTTATTTGTATGAGATTTGCATCAGTAGTTTTGCCACGGTGGCATCATTTCTTTGTCTTCAATACTACCCATCTAAAACAGTCCTTAATACGTCAGTGTCATATTTATTTGATGTTATTTTTCTTTCAAGTTAGCACCCATCTTTGACAGTTATATTTCTAAAAGCAGAGAAAGAAAAATTCTTTATCTGTATCTTGCAAATTCTCAAATAACATTTTCACCACTGTGTAAATGGGTTGCTATCTAAAACTGAATCTTAATCAATCCTTCACATGTTCAACAAACATTGAATGTCCTTTCTAGGCAGTGACAGTGGTAAATATGATATGGTCCCTCCTGTAGGACACTCACAGTCAGGATGGGAAAGAAACATATATTAAGACAATGACAACTGCTATGGTCTGCATGTCTCTGAAATTCATATGTTGAAACTTAATTGCCAAAGTAATAGTATTAAGAGGTGGGGCCTTTAGGAGGCAATTATGTCATGAAAAGGCTTGGAGTGGGTTTGCTCTCCTCTGCTCTTGCACCATGTAAGGACCGTGTTTATCGCCTCCAGGGGACACAGCATCAGGTGTGATCTTGGAAGCAGGGCATAGACCTTCATCAGACTCAAAACTGGCCCCTAGATCTTAGATTTCTCAGCCTGAGAACTGTGAGATAAAATTTTTGTTGTTATAAATTACCCAGTTTCAGGCATTTTGTTATGACAGCACAAATAGACTAAGACAATAGCCATATGAGACAAATGTCAATAAAAACCTGACCAGAAGTCTCTGGGAAGATTGCTAAGGTATTGAGCTGGCGAGAAGCATGGAAAACTTTGCATCCTCATTTATAAGTGAAATATGTTTGTAATTTCCCCTTTATAATAATAATATATTTTCTCCAATTTTAATATCAAGTGTATCTAGATTAAGAAGAATGATTTTGAAGTATTTCTTCTTTTTCTATTGTCTAGAGGATTTGGCATGACCTGTTTTTTGAAATTATCTTTTACTTTTCTTTATAAATATAAGTTGTCTAGTTTTTGAGACTCTGAAAAAAAAATAAGAAGAAGAAGTTAACTGAGGACTCCATACTGAACCTCAGAGTCAAAGCATTCTATAATAGACATACTCTTATTTGACAACGCGAATTTTACTTTCTTTGCATTACTAGTATTATTATTGCTTAATTCTTCATTGTCGCAATCATCTGATTTCTTTTCTGA
>CAUYQV010098438.1:0-11866 GCA_963574575.1 Galagoides demidoff | reverse complement strand
ATGATCCTACTGGAGAGTACCCACCAGCCTGAAAATATGCATAGTGTGAATGCTGACTTCCAAGTCACAGGCAAGAGGAGCAAACTTTCTGATTCTCCTTGGTTTCAGAAAGAAGGCAAAGGGAACCTGATCCTGTCCTCTATTTATTCCTTTTCCCTGGTGGAGAGTGAAGTAGGAGATAGCACCCAGAGGTTAATTCTGGTATTTTTCAGATGTTTTAAGTGTTTCAAATGTTACAGGTGTGTTGTAAGATCCTTTTTTTGCCTTGCATTGCAGAACTAAAATGGATTGGCTTTTTATGTGTCTGAGAAATAAAAGACTGAACTTCGTTAACTAGTCAACTCCAAACTAAGGTCGAAATGACTCCCCTGCAGTTTGTCTGGGCAACCAGAGGCCTGTGAAGGGAAGCTCAGAATGACTCCCCAAGGTGGGAATGGCCCGGAACTTTGGCTACCATTCATGACGCTGGGTATTTGATTTCTTCTGGTCTGGGGAAATTTAAAATAATTCTAGGTTTCTCTAGGACTTCGGCTAAGTGCAACTAATTGTGATACAAAGTTTGAAAGTGTATCTCAACTCAGCCCTGATTTGTAACTAAATTTAGTTACCACTGCTTTGCTATATTTAACACCAAGCCCTGCTCAGGCCGGAAAGCCTATTTTCCTTTTTGTTAGGGGGGATTTAGTAAAAGCTTGTATGGATTTTTATAGGGTTAAGTGTGCAAACATCACACAACCATTTTCTCCAGGATGGGGCTCATCCCCACTTTGATTAATACTCTTGAGGCTAGTGGGGAAAGGGGCAGAAGGGGGCAGAATACATGTATCAGGTGGGACCAAGGCTCCCTGGACCTCATTTCTCGGAGCTGTGCTGTGGGCATGATATAAGCACAGGAGACCCAGTGAGCACAAAGTGCTACACTGGTAAGAGTGGCTAATTCCAGACAAGCACAGGGGCTAAGGAGGCAACTCTCCTCAGGGTTTCTTCCCCAAACATTGGAGGGACACTTCCTTTTCTTTGGTTGGAGGCTTCACGGGTTGGTCAGAGGACACTCTGGACAACTCAAGAATACGGGGTGGGATTGATTAAGACGCTGGCCATTTGTTCTTTCTCACAGATGGTAACATCTTCTCTCATTGAGATAACACCCCGCTGGGCTGTATCCTGGAGCACTGGAACATGTTTGATCCCCAGGCACATAAAAAGGAAGTATGATTTTCTTCTGCACCCAGGCCTGGCCTCAATATCAACTCTCCACTGGTGAACAGTGGCCCCTAGGGGGTACTCTTAATTATAACACCATTTCTCAACTGGACGCATTTTGTAAATAAGAAGAAAAGTGGTCTGAGGTACCCTATGTGCAAGTGTTCTTTACCTTCACAAAGAGACCCCACAATTGTGTGAGGCCTGTAAAGAACTCTTAATGGAGACATCATTACATCTAGATCAAACCCACCATCTGCTTCTCCCACACCCTCCTCCATGTGTTCAGAAAGCCCCAGGAGAGAGACTGTCCCAAGAGTTTTTTCTGGTCCTGCAGGGGCCCCCAGAAGGCAACCATATCCTTCTTTGTGTCCTTTAGTTGAGACTGCTAGGGGTGAAAGGGGAACCGCACAAGTATACACACCGTTTTCTTTAACAGATTTAAAGCAAATTAAAGTCTATTTAGGAAAATTTTCTGATGACTCCAATAAGTACATAGATGTTCTCCAGGGGTTAGGACAGCTTTGACCTCACTTGGAGGGACATAATGTTATTACTAGATCAGACATTAAAGTTTAATGAAAAGAACGAAGTCCTGGATGAAGCAAGGAGGTGGGGTGATTTATGTCCAATACTGATGGTAGCATGTCTCCTGGGGAAAGGTACCCCACGGGAAGACAGGCAGTTCCCTTTCAAGATCCTGAATGGAAACCTGAAGGGGAAGGTGACTGGTCATGCAAATACATCCTAACATGTATTCTAGAAGGTTTGTGCTGGCCCAAGAAAAAGCCTGTGAATTATGCCAAGTTATCTGCTATCTGCTAGGAGCAAAATGAGAATCCCTGCGCCTTTCTTGAGCAGCTTAGGGAGGCAATGAGAAAACACACCCAATTGACACCCAATTCCATAGAGGGCCAAATTATTTTAAAAGATAAATTTATCACTCAAGCAGCTCCAGACATTCAAAGAAAACTCCAGAAATTAGCTCTTGGCCCAGATCATAACCTGGAGAATCTTCTTAAAGATTCTTAAACAGACGTTAAGAATGGATTAATACCCATAATACAGAATCTCAAGCGACAGAACTTATTAGTCCCTTGCAATAATCCATGTAATACCCGAATCTTCTTAAAATGGCCACCATGGTCTTTTATACCCAAGATCAGGAGAAAGAGGAGGAAAAAGAAAGAAAGGATCGAAAAAGAATGACAGCTCTAGTAATGGCCCTCCAATGCATGGCCACCTTTCAGGGGCAGAGGGAAGCTGGAGGGGGGAGAACAAGTGCTTCCACTGTGCTGAGACTGGCCACTTCAAGAGAAACTGTCCCCAGCAGTACCGACGGATGGGCAAACCAACAGGCCAGACTGCAAGGGTGACCACTGGAGGGTGACCTGCCCTCAGAGGTGAAGGCCTCCCAGGACAGTGGTCCCAAGGGCACCCACACTGGACTGAGGGTGCCAGGAGAAGATTCTTATGGCTCTGGCTTGTGTCATCACCCCTCGGGAGCCCTGGGTTTGCCTTACAGTGGAGGACCAGGAGATAGAGTTTCTCCTGGACACTGGAGCAACCTTTTCCGTACTTCTCTCTAACCCTGGTCTTTTATCCCACAAATCTGTAACTATACAGGGGGTGTCTGCAAAGCCCAATACCAAATTTTTCTCTCAGCCTTTGAGCTGCAATTGGGATGTCTGGTTGTTCCCTCATGCTTGAAAGTCCTGCTCCCCAAGACATACTAACTAAGACAGGAATAACCATTTATATGAATACGGGACAGAAACCTATATTATGTCTTCCCCTATTAGAGACAGAAATTAACCCAGAGATGTGGGCTACTGAGGAACAGGTGGGAAGAGCAAGATATGCTCAACCAGTCCTTACTATGTTCAAGAATCCTACCATTTATCCCAATCAAAAATAATATCCTCTAAAAACAGACGTTAAGAATGGATTAATACCCATAATACAGAATCTCAAGCGACAGAACTTATTAGTCCCTTGCAATAATCCGTGTAATACCCGTATTCTAGGAGTGCCAAAACCAAATGGAACCTGGAGGCTAGTCCAAGATCTCTGTATTATAAATGAAGCAGTCATTCTTCTCCACCCTGTAGTTTCCAATTCATATAGCTTATCTCATATCCCTGAAACGGTTGCCTATTTTACAGTCTTAGACCTGAAAGATGCCTTGTTTGGCATTCCAGTTCATGAACATTCCCAAGACCTTTTTGCTTTTGAGGACCCCTCTGACTCACAGCTTACTTGGACTATGTTACCCCCAAGGATTTAGGGACAGTCCTCACCTGTTTGGACAAGCCCTAGCCAAAGACTTAAGTTGTTTTTCATATCCTACAACGACTCTTATTCAGTATGTAGATGACATTCTTTTGGGAATATCAGATGCAAAGGAATGCCACAAAGCTACATACGCTCTCTTAAACTATCTACGTGATTGTGGGTACAAAGTTTCTAAGGCTAAAGCCCAATTAAGTGTCCTGCAAGTTCACTATTTGGGTCTCCAGCTTTCACAGGGGAAAAGAGCCTTGGCACAGACAGGATAGAACCAATATTGGCTCACCCTAAACCTCAAACTCTCAGACAACTTCGAGGCTTCTTAGGGATTACAGGCTTTTGCAGACTCTGGATCCCAGGATATAGTAAAATAGCTAAACCACTTTATTCTTTAATTAAAAATGTTCAAGGCTCGGCGCCTGTGGCTCAATCGGCTAAGGTGCCAGCCATGTACACCTAAGGTGGCGGGTTCGAATCCCCAGCCCGGGCCCGCCAAACAACAATAATGGCTGCAACCAAAAAAAAAAAAAAAAAAATGGCTGGGCATTGTGGCGGGCGCCTGTGGTTCCAGCTACTTGGGAGGCGGAGGCAGGAGACTCGCTTGAGCCCAGGAGTTGGAGGTTGCTATGAGCTGTGATGCCATGGCACTCTACCCAGGGTATAGCTTGAGGCTCCATCTCAAAAAAAAAAAAAAATGTTCAAAAAGAGCACCTAGTCACTTTAGAATGGGAACCGGAAGCAAATAAGGCATTTCAACAGTTAAAAACTGCTCTCTTACAGGCCCCAGCTTTAAGTCTTCCCACTGGACAATAATTTAATCTGTATATTATAAAACTTCTAACCTAACACAGTCCTACCTTGACTTTTTACTAATTATACTAATCAAATATATATTCTGCAGAAATCTCATCAAGCCACATCGTGCACAATAAAGATGGTTCCAGTCTTAACACCTGATCCTATCACAGATAGGATCACTGTATCACTCTTCCCTCCGGAGAAACCCTAACTGCCCCTTCTATGATCGCCCAATTCAGCATCAAGCAGTTAGATCAAGTCTTTGCCCCTTTTCCCTAACAGCAGAGCTTCTACTTGGCAAGGGAGGAATGATACAAGATAGGTGGTGCCCCCGCCAGCTCAGCCAAGCAGGGTTGGGGGACCTGCCGCCTCCATCTTGGCTGTGTTGGCAGCAGCCAGCAGAGGAACCAGCAGGCTGCAGCATAGGCAAGTAGGGGGAGCTTCCCTCCCCCACCGGAGGCTCCAGTAGCCAAATGGACTGGACCCAAGCGGGGGAAGACACTGGGACCTCCTCTTCCTCCAGTGCATCCCTGATTGGTCTATTTTCAGGACCCAAAAGCTCAATGGAGTACTGCCCCTATATAAGCCCCTGAGCAGAGAGCCCAAGCACAGACCTCTGAGAGAGAGAGAGCAGGACAGCAAGAGCTGTGACACTTGTAATGCTGATCCTGCTCTGCAAGGAGGTTTGGCTCTTTGTAACAGCTGTAACACTTGTTGAATAAAACCTAACATACTGCTGATCCTGTGGTCCGTCACTTCATTCATCAAATTGCTGAGACCAAGAACCTGAAAGTCCAGTATCATTGGGATCTCCAGCAATGGTTCTGACCCCAGGACATAGCTGGGCCTTCGGAAACTCATACTCTCCCATCTATTACTGTCTTTTCTTCTCTTCCATGGTCCCAAATTTTTCCTATTTATCTCTATAGATGTCTTGTGGTTCTCTCTCCCCTTGATAATATATATGCTTTGTTTGAAAGTTGGTAAAGGATTACTTATGGATTTAATTTTATACTGGTTTATTCTGGTATTTTTCAGAAGTGTGTTTGAGATGTGTTAATAGTGCTTCAAATGTTGTAGGGGTGTTGTAAGCTCCTTTTTATTGCTTTTCATTACAAAATTAACTTCAATTGGCTTTTTCATAGGTCTGAGAAAAAAGGCTGAACCATGTTAACTACAAGTCAGCCCCAAAGGGCAACTCCCTAAGGCAAGAATGGCCCTAAAACCCCAGCTACAGTTCAGTCTCTTAAAGCAGGGGTCCTCAAACTTTTTAAACAGGTGGCAAAGTTCACTGTCCCTCCGACAGTTGAAGGGCCAGACTATAGTTTAAAAGGACAGGCAGCAGAAGCAAAAACACCCAGTGGGTCAGATAAATGTCCTCAGTAGGCCGCATGTGGCCCACGGGCTGTAGTTTAAGGATGTCTGGCTTAAAGTAAGGCAACAAAGATGACCCTGAGTATTTGATTTCCTCTGGTTTATTGATGTAGATGGGAAAGTTTAAAATACTTCCAGATTTCTTTATGACTTCCACTAATTGTAACTAATTGTACAAAAGTTTCAAAGTGTCACTCAACTCTGATTTGTCACTGAGTTTAATTACTGTTGCCTTGCTAAACCTTTAGGAATGAAAGAGAGGTTGGGAAACAGCATTTAAAACTTGCTACCTGCTCATGACAGAAAGCCAATTTTCCTTTGTTATTGGGAATTTGGAAAAAGCTTGTAGAATTTATAAAAGGTTAAATGTGCAAGCATCACACAGTCATTTTTTCCAGGGCAGGGCTCATCCTCACTTTGACAGTCTGGGACAGGTGCAGAAAGAGGCAGAATATGCATCAGGTGGGACCAGGCTCCCTGATACCTAATTTCTTAGTCTGTGCTGCTGGCAAGTAATAAGCACAGGAACACCAGCAGGTACAAAGTGCTACACTAGTAATAGTGGCTAATTCCAGACGAGCACAGGAGCTGAAGAGGCCACTCTCCTCAGGGATTCTTCACCACACATTGGAAGGACATGTCCTTTTGTTTGGCTGGAAGGCTTCTTGGGTCGGTCAGAGGACACTTTGACAACCTAGGAATTCAGGGTGGAATTGATTAAGGACGCTGGACGTTTGTTCTTTCCCAAAGATGGTTAATGTTCTCTAAGAATACCCAGGTAACGTTCTCTTGCCAAGAGAACTGTCATCAGGTGGGACCAGGCTACTAGATACCTGATATCTTGGCCTGTGCTGCTGGAACACCCTGCTGGCCTATGTTGGGACATGTTTGATCCCCAGACTCTGAAAAAAGAATGTATGGTTTTCTTCTGCCCCTAGACCTGGCCTTAGTATCAACTCTCCACTGGTGAACAATAGCCCCCAGAGGGTACTCTAAATTATGATACCATTTTTCAGTTAGTTACTTTCTGTAAACAAGAAGGAAAGTGGTCTAAAGTGCCCTATGTGCAAGCTTTCTTTTCCCTCAGGGACAACCCCCAACTGTGTAAGACCTGTCAGATTTAGCAATCCTGGCTGTAGTAACTTCCCCAAATGTTCAGGGATTCCTGAGGGAGACGCTGTCACAACCTAGTTCAAGCCAACATCTACATCTCCTGCAACTTCCTCTGTACGTTCAGAAAACCCCGGGAGGGAGGCTGTCTAAAGAGTTTTTTCTTGAACTACTGGGACCCCCAGAAAGCAACCAGATCCTACGTTGTGTCCCTTGGTGGAGACTGTGGGTGGTGAGAGGAGAAGTGTACGAGTATACACTCCATTTTCTCTGACAGATTTAAAGCAAATTAAGGCTGATTTAGGAAATTTTTCTGATGCTCCTGTTAAGTACATAGATATTCTTCAAAGGTTAGGAAAAACTTTGACCTCTCTTGGAGAGATGCAATGTTACTACTAGATCAAACTTTAACTTTTAATGAAAAACAATGAAGTCTTGGGGGTGTTGCCTATGGCTCAAAAGAGTAGGGCATTGGCCCCATATGCAAGAAGTGGTGGGTTCAAACCCAGCCCTGGCCAAAAAAAAAAAAAAAACTGTCTTAGATGAAGCTAGAAAGTGGTTCAGGTCCAATACTGATAGCAGTATGTCTCCTGAAGAAAGGGACCTACCTACCTCATAGGAAGACAGGCAGTTCCCTTTGAGGATACCGAATGGGACCTTGAGAAACAAGGTGACTCGTGGCATAAACATTTTCTAACATGTATCCTGGAAGGTTTGTGTGAATCCAAGAAAAAGCCTGTGAACTATTCCAAGTTGTTACTATTTACTAGGAGCAAAATGAGAGTCCCTCAGCCTTTCTTGAGTGACTTAGGGAGGTGATAAGAAAATACTCAGTTAACACCCGACTCCTTAGAGAGCCAAATTATTTTAAAAGTAAAATTATCATTTAAGCTGCCCCAGATACTAGAAGAAAATTCCAGAAACTGGCTCTATGCCTGAATCATAACCTGCAGAATCTTCTTAAAATGGCCACAGCCGTCTTTTATAACTGAGATCAGGAAGAAGAGGAAAAAGAGAGAAGGGATTTTAAAAAAAAGGAATAGCAGCTCTAGTAATGGCACTCCAATAAACAGGCATCATTCAGGGGCAGAGGGAAGCCAGAGGAGCCCAGAACAAGTGCTTCCAATGTGGTCAGACTAGCCACTTCAGGAAAGACTGCTTATGGCAGAACCGCCTGTCCGGCAAGCCACCAGGACCCTGTCCAGAATACAAGAGTGACCACTGGAGGGTGGCCTGTCAAGAGGTGAAGGCCTCCTGGGACAGTGATCCGATCAAAGCCCAAACTGAACTGAGGGTGCCCGGAGCAGATTCTCATGGCTCCAGCTTGTGTCATCACCCCTCAAGAGCTGGGGTCTGCCTCATGGTGGACGGCCAGGAGACAGAATTTCTTCTGGACACTGGAACAACCTTCTTCTGTACTCCTCTCTAACCCTGGTCTTCCATTTCCCAAATCTGTAACTATATCGGGGGTATCTAGAAAGCCAGTTACCAAATTTTTCTCTCAGCCTTTAAGCTACATTAGGGGTGACTCGCTGTATTCCCATGCCTTCCTAATCATGCCAGAAAGTCCTGCTCCCCTTGTGGGGAGGGTCATACTAACTAAAGTGGGAACAACCACTTATATAAACAATGGGACAGGAACCTATACTATGCCTTCCCTATTAGAGACAGAAATTAACCCAAAAGTATGGGCTACCAAGGGATAGGTGGGAAGAGCAAAATATGCTCAATCACTCCAAATTAAGTTAAAAAATACCACCACCTATCCCAATCAAAAACAATATCCTCTAAAACAGGCATCCTCAAACTACGGCCCACAGGCCACATGCGGTCCACCGAGGACATTTATCCAGCCCACCAGATGTTTTTACCATCGCTACCTGTCCTGTTTAGCTGGTGCCTGTCCTTTTAAACTATAGTCTGGCCCTCCAACAGTCCCAGGGACAGTGAACTGGCCCACCTGTTTAAAAAGTTTGAGGACCCCTACTCTAAAAGTAGATGCTAAGAATGGGCTAATATCCATAATATAGAATCTAAAGCGACAGAAATTAATACTTTGCAATAGTCCATGTAACACTCCTATTCTGGGAACACCAAAGCCAAATAGACAAAATAGAAGTAGAATTTTGCTATAACCTGCTGCAAGTCAATGGAAAATATTGGTCTTTTCATTTATGGCAGTGAAAAAGTACCTATCAAATGGCTAAAGCGCTCTTTAATGGAAAAAAAACTTATTTAAAACCATATAACAGATAACAAGGACTTGTGAGGCATGTCAGAGAAACAATCCTTCAAATCACCATCTAGATCCCCCAGGTGTACAGAAACAAGGTAAATATCCAGGTGAAGATTGGCAAATGGATTTCACTCACCTCCCCAAGGTACATGATATACAATATTTGCTGGTATTTGTAGATACTTTTACTAATTGGGTTAAGGCATTCCCTTGAAGGACAGAAAACATCCAGGAAGTGGTAAAGCCTTTAAGTACATGAGATTATCCCCAGGTTTGGACTGCTCAGGAGTTTGCAAAGTGATAATGGGTTAGCCTTCAAAGCAGCTTTTACACAGGGAATGTCTAAAGCCCTTGGCATAAAATATCATCTACACTGTTCTTGGAAGCCCCAATCCTCTGGAAAGTAGGAAAAATGAATGATAAAATCAAAGGACAGTTATGAAAGCTAACTCAAGGGACTCCTCTCCCTTGGACTAAATTGCTTTCCATTGTTCTCCTTAGAATAAGGAATTTACATCAGAAATTCAGTTGTAGCACACTCAAATTATTATATGTAATACCCTTTTTAACTAACAATTTATTACTAGATCAGGAGACTACAGAATTAGTAAAACATATCATCACTTTGATACCGGACAAAGTGGCACCCCAGCCAGCTCAGCTGAGCAGGGCTGGGGGACCTGCCACCTCTGTCTTGGCTGCAGCGCCCGGCAGAGGAACCAGCAGGCTGGAGCAAGCGGAAAGAGCTTTCCTCTCCCACCAGAGGCTCCAGTAGCAAAATAGACTGGACCAAGAAGGAGAAAACACTGGCGATTCCTCCAGTGCATCCCTGATTGGTCCATTTTCAATCCTGCTCCTGATTGGTCTATTTTCAAGAGAAAATAGATCAATCAGCTCATTGGACAACTGCACCTATATAAACCCCTGAGTAGAGTGCCTATGGGCAGATCATTGCAGACCTTCGAGGGAGAGAGAACAGGAGAGCAAAGACCTCAGCAGATCACCGCAGACCATTGAGGGAGAGAGAGCAGAAGAAGAAGAGCTGTAACACTTGGATCCTGCTCTGTAAGAAAGTTTGGCTCTTTGTAAGAGCTGTAACACTTGCATCCTGCCCTATAAGGAGGTTTGGCTCTAAGAGCTGTGACACTTGTATAAAAGCTATCTTATCCTGCTCTGCAAGGTTTCGCTCTTTGTAAGAGCTCTAATACCTGTTAAATAAAACCTAACTTCCATCCTGTGGTCTGTCGATTCATTCATCAAATCATCAAGACCAAGAGCCTGGAAATCCAATATCTAAAGTCCGATATCAACTTCTTTAGCTAAACTTCAACAAATCCTTAAAAGCCTCCCAACTACATTTTCACATTAAACAGTAAAATAGCTTTACCATCCTGGAGATCTAGTCATGATCAAATCTCTTCCCTCCAATTTATCTAACCCCAACTTGGGAAGGTCCCCTTTCTGTTATCTTGTCTTCTTCTACAACTGTTAAAGATGTGGGAATAGATTCCTGGACATCATTCACAAGTAAAATCCTGGAACCAATCATCTTCTACAGAAGCAGACCATGAAGAAAATTAACCACAGTCCATCTGCACTTGTAAGCCTAAAGAAAGTTTATTGTTTAGAAGACAGCAAGGAAAAAGTAAATATATTTTTCTTTTTAAACATCATTGCCTTTGTTCTTCTAACCTGAGACACTGTAATTAACCCCCTCCTCTCACTGCTCTACCCCTTGCCTTTTAATGTGCTAATCAGATTTGTCTTCAAAAAATGTCATCAAGCCACACACAATAAAGATGGTTTTAGTCCAAGAACTGATTCTATCATGGACCCCTGTATTGCTTTCCCTCCAGAGAAACCCTCACTGCCCCCTCTATCATGGCCCAATTCAGCATGAAGCAGTTAGAGTGAGTCTTTGCCCTTTTTCCTTAACAGCAGTTAGTTTCTACAAGGTGGTTTCCAGCCAGCTAAGGACCTACCACCTTAGCTCTGGCTGTGTTGGTACAGTAGCAACCAATAGCAGAATGGGGGGGGGCGCATAAGAGGCTCCAGTAACTAGAGGAGCCAGACAATCGTGGGGAGACCAGCCAGACAATTGTAGGGACACCTTATGTCTCCCTTCCCTTGTACTTCCAGCTGAAAAGAAAACCCCACCTTTTTTAGGCCTGGTCAAACTCATGTAAGTTTCCTAGGCCTGCATGAAAGGGATTGCAGCCATTCATTAACTGAGTTCCTGCAGTTAAATGTAACACACCTTAGTAACACCTGAGTTCCCTCTGAATTGTAACTTTAGAGACTCACACCCACTAAATGTAACAATTGAGTTCCAGCTAAATAACCCCATGTATAGGCGAAAGGCCTATATGCCTCTGGCCGAAAAAGCTGTTTAAGAAAGATCAGTGAAAAGACTTTGTGCAGGTATACTTGTGAGAAACTGAGGCAGAATCCCATATGGCCAGCTTGGCTGTGGGCATAAAAACCCCCTGACCTAAGGTCGACCTGGTTGGTTGTGGACATAAATGCCCTCTGACTTAAGGTCCATATGGGAGCAGAGGCTTACAAACAAGCTTTTTGTATGTCTTAGGAATCGTTAGGAATAACTATGCCTGGCTTAAAGTAAGCAACTGCCTCCAAATGGTGAGGCCAGTAGGACAGGAATTCAATCTGTCTGTCTTTCCCAGAGCCTCAGGCTTCATCAGATAAGAACAAAGAAGTAATGGTTGGCAACATGTTCTCCAGTAAATTATGTTAAAAGTATTATGTTAGGAGGATTATGTTGGACAAAGTAGTATCAGTTAATCTGTAGATCCTGAGATAGTCATAAAATGTTTATTCATGAGATGGATTATGGAT
>CAUYQV010098436.1:0-11154 GCA_963574575.1 Galagoides demidoff | reverse complement strand
ATGGCCAGGCGTTGTGGCCGGCGCCTGTGGTCCCAGCTACTGGGGAGGCGGAGGCAGGAGACTCGCTTGAGCCCAAGAGTTGGAGGTTGCTATGAGCTGTGATGCCATGGCACTCTACCCAGGGGGATAGCTTGAGGCTCTGTCTCAAAAAAAAAAAAAAACAAACAAACAAACACTTACAGAATACTTTTTCTCACTGTGAACAATGGGCCAAGTACTACCTAAAGCCATATGGTAACTTATGAGACTCTCAGAACAGCATTGCAACAGAGGCATTATTATTTCTGTCGAGAAAGGATCAGAGAGGTTAAGACACTAGCTTAATGAGGGGAGTAATATTCAACTTCAAAGAGGACTTGAGGGCTCAACTCAAAGAACTCTGATATCCCTTCCTTTAGGAAGTCTTGCCCCTAAGGTTGCATGGGGTGCTGGTGCAACTGTTTTGGGACTCTGATATGTTAATTATCTATTTACTTAGGTATGCTCTGCAAATGTGGCCATCCATTTAGATTCTTTCCAACAGATGGGTTCTGACTTCAATATACAATGTTTACCTGGTACTTACTGATCAGCTATCAGGGTACTGTGGTTAACAACACACAATGCTATCCTCAATATGTACAAGCTATTTGACAATGAAGCTTACTCCTTCTTATTAATAAGGTTCAAAAACACACTCTAAAAGCTCTTTAGTATTTAGTGGCAGAAAAGATATTAAGTTGTTAAGGTTAGTTTGGGTGACTTAATGAAGCCCTGCCTCTTCCCCTATGGGTCTATGCTGGCCCTGAATTTGTGATAACTTGGTAGGTTGATGGGTCAGTCCAAAAACAAAACAAAAAAAAAAAACAAAATAATAAACATTTCTCAATTTTAGTTAGGGTTCTAATAGCAGCAAAGCATTAGGAAGCATATAAATGTCCAGTTTTGAAAAAATTTTGAACATATAATACATGACAGAGCCCGGAAAAGTTAATTTCTAAGTTTTCACAAACCTCCCCTTTCCCTGCCTAAGGATGGGTTTGTTTGCATGATCCTAGGACTAACTGGAGTTGGAAGGACAGCAGAGGCCAGAGCCATAGGGCAGAGAGGGGATGGCGGATCTGGCTGGATGTCAGGGCAGAGTCCAGAGCCCAGACGAATAAAACAAAGCTGTAAATATTTGGAAAGATGGATGGTGAAGAGGGGATTCCAGATTCACTGCCCTTTGTCACTTCTTCTAGAGACTACAGAAAAGAATAAACCACTTTTCTAGGCTTCTATGTGGTTAGGGTTATGCTTCTTTTGGATGTGACACACCAGACTAAGACTGACCACCCAGCATCCGAGCCTCCTCTGCATTAAGTGTAAACTGGCCCATTTCATCATCTAGTCTATTATAGAAAATAAGGAATCACCACAGCACACCAACAATTAAAATTGAACAATTAAAACTGTGAAAATTTATTTTGAACATTACTATTTAGAAAGCATGCAAAAAGAACAAAGTTTTGCAGAGCGGTTTTGAAGCAGAAATAATTTGTGTTATAACATACATTTTTGTCTAAAAAAGCATAAAGGATGGCTTTTTAGTCTAATAATGCAAGGATCAACATAAAAATGTGCTGGATAAAGCTGCGGTAATACCTCAAAGTCCTAAGAAGTTGACCCATTATTTTCTAGCCAAGAGTTATATTAGTCAAACAAGGTTAGGCGTATAACTCATGAAGCTCTTTGTCTGGCTCTAATAAATCCAGATGGTTAATAATTGAAAAACAAGATTAAAACATGTTTTTATTTGTACTCTTAATAAATCTTCAGGATGGAGTATAAAAATATAAAAAGAGCTATAGATGGCAGGTTAAGAAAAATTCTAACAAGTAGCAAGCACAAATTTCTCTAAAATTTAATGGCCTAAAATGACCATTTTTTATGGTCATAAAGTCTTTGTGTTGGCAATTTGGATAGTGTTGTTGCTTGGGGTCTGAGCGGGAAGATGCTGGTGGTCAAACTCATTGAAACATGGTTTGTTTCTATTTCTGGAGGTCAGTGCTGACTTCTGGTTGGGAACCTCAGGTCCTTGCCATGTGGCCCTCTCCACACGGCCTACCGTATACTCCCTCACAGGATGGTGACTGGGTCCCATGAGAGGAAGCCAGGTTGGGCCCCATTGTTTCCACAATCTGCCTCAGCACCAGCTCTCTGCCACATTCTTTTTTTTTTTTTTTTTTTGGCCAGGGCTGGGTTTGAACCCGCCACCTCCGTATATGGGGCTGGCGCCCTACTCCTTTGAGCCACAGGTGCTGTCCCCCACATTCTTTTCATCAAAGTATCCAGGGCAGGGGGACAGAGGCTCCACCTCCTGATGGGGAATGGCAAGGCAGTGGAAGAACATATGGGATTGCCATGCAGCGATGGCCATTTTTAGAACCACACTCTGCCACAGTGACTTGGCCATGCTGACTATCTCTAGGAGCTTCAGAAGGGCTTCGCTTTCTGCTCACTATTCATTATACACTTAATCCCAAGAAGGGATGAAACTTTCTTTGTGAAAAATATTCCTGAAAATAAAGCCAAATGCAAGTCTTGATGATGGACATGAAGAGGTGCAGCAGAGATGGTTCTCAGTCAGAAACTTGAAATATTTTAGAGTGAGATGGTATATATGGTGGTGGTAAAAGGAAAAAAAAAGACCCACCTAAAACCAGTGTTTGCTATTTTAGCGTGATGTCACAGCACCATCTAAGAATTTGCCCTTAGAAAGTCTCTCTAGTGATGTTCAAAGTGGTATCACCTATCCTGCTCAGAATCCTATTTTAATAATGCCACAGAAATGGTAAAATGATGAAGCAATAGTACAATTCAATTCAGTTCACCAAAATTCATTAAATCACATCCATCAATGTGATTGATAAATATAGTCTCTAGAAAGACAGAAATAGCAATGCCTCAGCAAAAAGCATCCAATTTGATCTATACTCCATCTAACCTTTTTGTTTTTCTGCCACACATTGGAAGAATGAAAGTTGCCTTGGTACACATAGTAAATACAAAAAAGCTGATTAGGAAAAAAAAAAAGATCTATGCATACTTTTGAAGATATTGGACACCTAAAATAAGCAAAAATAGTCCTCACAAAGTCTGCATGCAGCCCATGGGCTGCAGGTTGGACACTCCTGAGCTGAGGGCAAGTAGTGCAAAAGCAGAATCAGCTGTGGGCAGGTACCAGTAAGAACCTAAGTGTAGCAATCCAGGGGAAAGAAAGGGCTCTAGCCTAGAACTCAAGCCTCAAACAGAGGCCAGATGCATAGCCAGAGCAAGCATAGATGAGGCTTCGTGGGCAGGAGGGGCCTCAGCATTCAGACTCAGGCACCATGCACTGGGGCTGAATGAAACAAAGTCTGGCTCTTGTCTGGTGAGTATGTGATTGCTGAGGCATGGCCTGGAGTGGGAGCTGAGCAGGCTTCTTCCTACTGTCTGAGCATAGAAGACAACAACCTTTGGGCCCACGAGCTCAGAGCAATGCCACCTGTCTTCTTCTTGGGAGACTGGTTTTGTTGTGAGAGCAGGACGTCTGGCACCTTCCAGATAAGAGAGTTACACAGTGAAATTAGGATAACTAAGGGACTTTTTTCCCCCTTTTTTTGGAGATAGAGTCTCACTCTGTTGCCCCAGACTAGAGTGCCATAGCATCACAGTTCATAGCAATTTCAAATTCCTGGACTCAAGAGATGCTCTTGCCTCAGCCTCCTGAGTAGCTGTGACTACAGGCATATGCTACTACACCAGGCTAGTTTTTCTATTTTTTTTAGTAAAGACAAGGTCTCACTCTTGCTAAACTCCCATGCTCAAGCAATCTACCCACCTGGGCCTCCCAGAGTGCTAGGATTACAGGTGTGAGCCACTGAACCTGGCCTAATTAAGGAATTATTCAAGAATTTGTGGCATTTTTATTACAATAAGTTGAAAACCATGAATACATTGGAAAAGAAATAAGAACAAGAGAGTATCAATTATTCAAAAAACAAAACATAATTAGGTGACCTGACAGTTATATTCTGAAATAGAGGACATCTCCCATTCTTCCAGCCATTCATGCCCCCACAGCAATGGGCCCATCAACAAATACAATCCTGCAGTTATTCATGACTCTCCAAACTCATTTGTGTCAAAACAAAACTAAAGTTTCTCACTTAATAAAAGCAAAAGGCTAATAGACTTGAACATTTACTACATGTTTTTTGGGTATGCCTTAATCTCCCCCTTGGCTAAGTTGCCATCATATAAATCAGAGCCTTAAGTTATCATTGTTATAGTAGCAATAAAAATAATAATAAAAGTACTGTGAGGTCAGAAAATGTCAGGAACAGTCAGAAAAATGAGAGAGACATAAAACAAAGTTAAAAGACCAGTTAGGATCAGAAAAATTCAGGTACTGTACCTCCAAGTGTACTCCAGCAGGAGGTAGCTGCCACTGCTGTTTTATTTAATGAGGCTCCACATAAATCCCAGCTGCTAACCATGTGATAAGTCCATCTCAGAACACGAGAGGCCCCATTCTCCATCGCATTCAGTCCTGGCTGCCACTAATGGGAATTTCATTTACAATGAGGGAAGAAACAGATCTAGAGAGGTTTCTTTGGCTTTCAGTTGCTTTTTTGTTTTTAAATTTTCACATTAACTGGTTTGACACTTTTAGGGGAAGGGGGGCAGCAAAATCAGTATCAAAGTATTTCTATCCAAAAACACAAAAAAGGATGGAGAGCAAGCCCTGGATACTTGATGTTATTTCTAATGTGGAAAAGGTGTAAAGACATTTTCCTGGATACCAAAGAGAGAATTTAGGCTCTAGAGTAGAAAGAAAAGACTAAATAAATTTCATAAACTGCCTGAAATGAGTAAATAAAGAAAAGAGTAAATTTTGTTTGGAATATCTTTTGTGGGACACATACACTGTTACAAACTTCTTAACCCCAAGGCTTTGGTGGCCAGTGAACCATTTTTCAAGTGAAGTCTGTTGAGGACTGAAATGTGCACTTCCACCTGGGAACAGAGGTGCTGCTAGCGGAAGGCATCGTGGGAGAGTGGAGAGAAGGCAGCTTTGAGGCAGGCAGGCTGGGAACCAGCCCTGTACTGCTCACCATGTAACCTTGGCAGGTTGCTTACCCCTGGTCTCAGTCGTCCAGATGTCAAATTGGAACATTAATACGCAGAGGTTAGAACAGGCAATGAGGAAAGGCTTGGCAAGCAAGGCAGAAACAGGCACAAAGAGGAAACCATGAGTCACAAGTAAGGGAGACAGAGGCAAGGACTGGGAGACAACCAAGGCCACAGTCGGGCGGGCGATCCAGAGTTCAGACCAGGGAGGTAGAAGGGACAGGCAAGACTCGAAGGACTCACAGCAGAATTACAGATAAAGACTGCCTTGTGTGTACTGTGTACTCCACTGGATTCTTCAGTTTCTTCAAAATTAAAAAGCAGTGGGGGGAGGAGAGGCAGCAGCATAAGAATGGCCTCATTTGGGGACTTCTGTGTTGGTCCCTAAGAGGCAAGGTATATTTCTGGGGATTCCTGGCAGAGAAGTGCTTGAGAAGATCTGATTAGAAATGATACAAGAAAAAAAGGGCAGTTTCTCATGTTTAACCAGTAATGGAAGGAAAACAACAATGCCTGCGAGTGACAGCTTCATTATGTCAGAGAAGAGAATAAAAGCTTCTATAAGAATCTCCTCTTTTATAAAATGTCTAATGTAGGGCCAAACTTTAATCTAGCTCATTTAGAAGTACCCAAATTCCTCAAATGCCAAAATTTGGCTCAAATGTAGTTAATGGAAATTAGCACTCTATATATTAGGTGAAATTATTTTAACTCTTTCAAAAAACCATGTTTTGTTTTATTTTTAAATTAAATTAACTTTTTTTTTTTTTTTTTTTGAGACAGAATCTCATTATGTCACCCTTGGTAGAGTGCTACGATGTCACAGCTCACAGCAACCTCAAACTCTTGGGCTTAAGAGATTCTCCTGCCTCAGCCTCCCGAGTAGCTAGGATCACAGGCACCTGCCACAATACTTGGCTATTTTTTGGTTGCAGTTGTCATTGTTGTTTAACTGGCCTGGGCTAGGTTCAAATCCACCAGCCCTAGTGTATGTGGCTGGTGCCCTACTCACTGTTGCTATGGGCGCCAAGCCTCATGTTTCATTTTAATTAAAACCGAATCAAATTCAAAAATTAAAGGACATAGTTCCCAACAAGATAGCCCTCATTTCTAACACCAGCCACAAGTTCAGGGGTTCCTAGGTCACCTTTACCTATAACCAACTGGCTACAAATTTGGGAGGGTTCCCTGCAACTGCTACAGTTCCCTTAGTTAACTAGAATGACTCACAGAATTCAGGAAAACTACACAAATGATGACTGTTTTATTATAAAGGACAACAGTGCAGGACCAACCAAATGAAGGGACAGTAGAGTGCAGTTTAGAGGGTTCTAAACGCAGTTTCTAAGTGCTCAAGACATGTCACCATCTTCTTATATCACGTGTTCACCAACCAGGAAGCTCCACTGAACATCATCTTCAGAGTTATTGTTGAGGTTTCATTATGTAGGTGTGATGGACTGAAATACAGTCTACGGGGCTGAACTCAGCCTCCATCTCCAGCCTCTCTTTGGAGGTCACGGGGCTGGGTTGACCTAACAGGGCAAGAAGCCCTGACCCTCTTAAGTGCATGGTTGGTCTTTCTGACAGGATCAGCCCCTAACTTAAACCTTATAGGGGTCTACCATGAATAACAGAGACAATGCTATTATTCAGGAAATTCCAAGTATTTAGTCTCCCTCCCAGGAATCAGGACAAAGGCTAGTCAAATTCTTTATACCGGCCAAACCTGGTCCCCTTCTTGTTGGGCACTAAGTATGGGCAGAGAAAATCCAGCATGCTTTTGCTAATGACACAGAGATCAATGTTGCTTCCAGACCTCAAGTCATTGAAGATGCTGGCTGCAATGGCTTCACTCACTAGCTTCTTGGCCTCTTCCTCCTCCTCCATCTGGCCTAAACTTATCTTAAAACACAGCCATTGCTGCCAAGGAGCCAGAACCCATGGTGACATAAGGCAACTTATCAGTTGATCCGTGAGGATAGAATCTGTAGAGGTGAGGTCTGGTAACATCTGTTCCCCCTAAAACCAGGGCTACACCAATATAACCTTGATAACTGAAAAGCAACTGCTTCAGCATCTGATTGGCCATCACAACTCTGGGAAGATGGCCAGTAGACAAGGAGTAGAGCTCTAAGTTGGAAGAAATGAGCTGCGTTGTCCTGTCTGTGTCTGCAGCCATCCCAGCACCACAACAATAAATATTAGGAGAAATGAAATGTATTTTTGAACAGTTCTTATTTGCAATAACCATCCCTTCAGTTGCCCTTGTATCTATCTGCTCCAAGAACTATGCCATCCTTATAGACCACCCCAGGGATGGTTTTGCCTGTTTTCCGGGCCTTTGGAAGCTTGTATCCCTTCTTTGCAAAATCAGCTTCTTCTCAGAAGCTGATTCAAGACACTTTTTGAAAGTTAGACCAAACTGGATAAAAAAGTTATTTTCTAATTGTATCTTACTGCTGGTAACATAGCTAAAAATAATGTCAGAATTTAAAAGAGTGGCATATAATCCCACTTTTGTTTAAATAATATCCTCCAAAATTAATAGCTTCTTATCATTAAATAATTTGTGATCCACTCTGGTATATTTTATAATTCTTACCAGATCTTATATTCATAGTCATACATTTTTCTGTTTGTAAATATAAGAATTTGTATTTATTGCTATTGGCGTTCTTATTATTTTTGATGAAATACTTCTCCCATGTTTAAGGTCATTCAGAAAATCTCACTCTTTTGTCAACAATCATATTAATCCTACTCGCTTAGAGACAAATCCAGACATAAACAGCCTCACTCCAGTATGACAGTTCAGGAATAAACTTTCAGGGTTTAGGGGTTATTAGACAAGCTCCTCCTGTCAAAAAGAAAATGAGCCAATAATGATGATGATGATGATGATGATAATAATAAATCAATTAGAGCTCACATTTTTTAATGCTTCCAATGTGTTAATGCGTTAGGTCTGAAGCAAGATGGGAAACTATAATGACCTCTTTCTAGAAGTTCATGAAAGGAAAATCTGACTTATGACCTTAAGATGTCCCCGGACCTAATTGAGTCTGGTCTTATGTTAAGTGAATGGCATCAGCTCCAGGACATCTGGATGCTTCTAAACTGCACCAAGTGGAGGCTGGGGTATCTATGGTGCAGAGGTGATAGAGTTTATCCTGAAGGCATCTTCTTACTTCACAATGCCAAAGGAAGTCAGAAGCCCTGTGGGGGATAATTACTACCTTTTCTCTTCATGCTCTGCAATTTTATGGTCACCTGGAATTCTGATCTCTCATTTTGCTTAGTATTCCTGAATGCACACAAATTCTCTGCCAGTATATCTTGAGCTTCATTGCTTCTCCCTAATGTCCAAGACTTAAAAGAACACAGACTTTTGATAGTTCAGGGCCAAAAATGAAGAGGTGTCTCTGCTCACCTTAAAGTAAAATGTGCCCAAGTCTAGCAGGGCAGTCTCCATCCATGGCAAAAGGAGAAATAATGGCAAAGGCTTCACATGTTTATGTGGGAATGGTTTATTTTTAAATGGACAGGAGATGGAGGTAAATACTTCTAAACAAAGGGTAAGATAGCCAATGATTATCCCCAGAGGGCATGTCTAATGAGAAGAAAAAAGAAATAAACTAGAACCCCCTCCCCCAAATGCATGGCATTTAGAACAATATGAGTTTATCCTTCCCTTTGAAATGAATTTACCAGCCACTTATTCAATGCTGTACCAACACCTAGAAGGTTCTTCTTTTATGATAAACCCATGTCGATTTCCACAATTAAAAAACTGCATACCAAATCCTATTTCTTTATATTTATACCTATTACAGTAATCCAAGGATTCTTCAATGTCAAATATTTTCAAAACCAGTTCATTGAGAAAAAACTTGGAAGACTGCAATACAATATAAACCACTGAGGTGGTGCAAAACATTTAAGTAAACAAAGACCCATGTACATCAGCAAAAATCACAGGGAAAGGAAATTGTGGCATTATATAGGGAGCTGGGTGTTTAGTGGTTAAAACCATGCAAAGCTCTATGTCTAGGGATAGAATTAGAGGTCAGATCTGCTAACACGAAGATGCAGGAAATGTACTACTCTTGGGAAAATCTGGCCTCAGCTGACTTTTTAAAATAATATGATTAACATTGTTGTCTTGGGTTGAAGGAATGATTACATATCATTTCCAAAGTTGCTTATCAATGCTGACTATTAACAATAGAACCAAATCATTTTGATTAAATGATTGCTTAAAAGCTATATGTATTTAGTGAAAGAATTTTTATGGGGGTACTATTTGAACATACCATTCTTACCATGAAGATAAAAAATTGATTTGGAACTTCTGAAAAGAGACAGAAAAGTCTTATTCTAGACTGAATGTATTTAGACATTAATAATATCCTAGTCCACAATGTATTCTCAGGTCCATGAGACTATATGCTACCAAAGACTCTAATATAGAAGCTTTTTATATGTTAAGGAATTGTCAGGTACTCAAATGCACACAATGTTGGTCTAATGGCTAAAATGACTGTGTGGAGTTAACTACTGATTTTCCTCTGGAAGATTCTGATTTCTTTTTCTTCATCTGTACATATACATGTATGCATACCTTTTAAATCAGTTATTAGAAAGAGGGATTCACACCCACATCATAAACCATATTCCCTCACTGGGAGATCAATTAAAAACCAAACAAAAATGTACAGATTAAAAAACAATAGTCATGTAATACAAATGAACAAATCAGTAGGAACTAGGCCTAAAATTTAAACATCAAGTAGGTTGAAATACGAAATTCACACCAAATGCTTCAATAGTGAAATGAGCTTTGTAATTTAAAGAACACATAAACAGATGCTTTTACTGACAGATGCTGAAATCAGTTCATTCACATTAACAGCCAACTGCATTTAAACATCTCTATGATTTAAAAAAAGTCAAGATATACTGGCAACATGACTCTAAAGAAGTACTCAGATGAATGTTAACAATTTATCATACTCCTACAATCTCTTTTTCTGCTTTGTTTTGTTTGTTTGTTTGTTTAGTAGAGACAGGGTCTCACTCTTGCTCAGGCTGATCTCCAACTCCTGAGTTCAAGCAATATACCTGCCTTGGCCTCCCGCAGTGCTAGGATTACAGGTGTGAGAAACGGTGCCTGGTCCCCATAAATTTACAATCTCCATCTCCAGTGATCCAATAGCCTGTGGAGCCAGAGGTAGGACAAAGGGAGGGCCTGGAGTTCCCTTCCCTTTACACACTCTACCAACTGACCAAGATGTCTGTAGTTGAAGAGAAGATGGGAAGCAGAGCTGTGGCTTCAGTAATTCCTCTCCTTATACTAAGCACAGTGGTGGAGGGCTCTGTAGCTCTGAGCTGCAGCAAGTCTCTGGGGGAAGAACGCTGGCTCTGGAAGTCCACCCAACCTTTCAGTTCCTCCTTGAAGGAATGCAGAGAATAGGGATCCCTTGTCATTTTATCTTGTGTAAGAAGATGTGTAGGGGATAAAAAAGTATGTAGGGAAAACAAGTATAAAGTTCTTCCTTCCTTCCCTTCTTTCTTCCTTTTCTTTCCTTCTCTTTCTCCCTCTTTCTTTCTTTCTTTTTCTCTCTTTCTTTTTTTTGAACAGCCTTGCTCACCACAGCCTCAAACTCCTGGATTCAAGCGATACTCCTGTCTCAATCAGCCTCTCAAATAAAATTTATTATTTTTCAATAAGATCTACTGATCTACAAAAATAGGATGAAAAATGGACCTGGTCAAGGTTATACACTATACTGTTAGAATGTGTAATTCAAACCCCTTGTAGTGCTTTTTAAAAATACAAATTATCAGGTCTCACTCCTTCAAATTGCAATTAGGTATGTTGGAGAAGGGCCTAGGAACCTGTAATTTTATAAAGCTCCTCAAATGGTCTTAATAATCAAGCCATGTTTATTTCAGATTTGATGCTGTTCTGAAAAATTTCCTTGGAATAATATAACTTATCAAATCACAACCCTCAAA
>CAUYQV010098435.1:0-14650 GCA_963574575.1 Galagoides demidoff | reverse complement strand
GTTGGGTTCCTACGCTCAGGGCTCCTCTCCTGTAGTTCTAGCCAGTGCAGGTGCAGGCACATATCTGCACCCTCCCACGTTGCCCCTGTGACATTTAGATTTTAGGAGGACTGACACAAACATGCTGAAGGCCGTGTCCTTCGCTATGTCAGGAGAAATAGAGTTTTTTGTCTTTGACCCAAGAGTCTCCTGCACTCTGTCAGAATGCACGGAACTGTGCAGCCTAACTTACTATCTTGTGAGGAAGACTCAAAGAATAACATGATGGTGAGTTCCATAGGTTTTACTGAGTGTTAGTGAAGCCAGAAATGTCTTTCATTTATTTAGTTATTTATTTTTGGAAACAAAGTCCCACCATGCCACCCTGGGTAGAGTGTTGTGGTGTCACAGCTCACAACAACCTCAAACTCTGGAGTTTTAATGATTCTCTTGCCTCAGCCTCCTGAGTTGCTTGGTTTACAGGCACCTACCATAGTGCCTGGCTATGAAGCCAGAAATGTCAATGAGCACAGATAAAAACAAATAATAAACTATTCTTTCCAGCCAAAGACCAAGAAAGAGGCTGCCAAGCAAGAAGAAGCATCCACACTGCACTCCATCCAAATAACACAGAAAATGGTGTGGCCCTACTTCCACCCAGGCCAACCAGGGCCGAGTGGGAGCCAGAGGCCTTCATGTAGGTTTAGGGAGGTACCAGAGTTTCTTCCAGAATGGTGGCAAAGAAGGCTCAGTAGGAGCCAGGAATCTCACAGGCAGTGAGAAGGCTCCCTGCACTGACAACACAAATCACATGAAGAGCCTGCCCTTCCATGTGACTCGGAAGCAATAAGGGATCTTCTCCCCCTTCCCACTGGCAGTGAGGTCAGAGGAGGCCTAGTGGAAAGTGGGAACTTCCATCACCACCATCCAGTCCAATTCTCCCAGCAGTCATAGGAGCCTTTCTCCCATAGCGATTGTTGGAAGCTTTTTAGAGAACTTGAATTCTATCATTACCTATCAATGACAAGGCAAATTTCTCTATTTCCATCCTAGGGAGAAGTCAGGAAAAGCCAACTAAAACGGAGTCTTAGAATGTCAACCTCTCAAATAAAAAAAAAAAATGGACCAAGGTTAATAAAAAAAAGATGATAGATATTTATCAACACTGAGATGACAAGTCCAAGTTTTCTCACAAAAAATTTAAACATCATAAAAAATTCAATATGTAATTATGAATGAGTATTAAAAATAATAAAAGTACAGGGTCTGAGCACAGAAATAGAAGTGTCAGAAAAGAAAAGATGCAAAATAGACCCAAATCCAGATGTTAGAATAGAAAAATATGATAACAGGAACAGCAGTAAAACTTGAGTGGATGGTCTCAGGGGCAGAATGAAGGGGAAAGAGGAAAGACTCAGGAAATTAATTTAATTAATTGATTAATTATGTATTTTGGAGACAAAGTCTCACTCTGTCACCCTGGGTAGAGTGCCATGGCATCAGCCTAGCTCAGAGCAACTTCAAACTCTTGGGTACAATTGACCTTCTTGCCTCAGCCTCTCCAGTAGCTGAGACAATGGGTGCCCTCCGCCACACTAGGCTAATGTTTCTACTTTTAGTAGAAATGGGGTCTGGCTTTGCTCAGGCTGGTCTCAAACTCCTGAGCTCAAGCAGTCCACACATCTTGGTCTCCAAGAGTGCTAGAATTCCAGGTGTGGGCCACTGTATCTGGCAGAGATTCAGTGAATTTGAAAACAGAACAATAGGAAGTGCTCACTGATTGGGTACAACATAGGAGTATGCAGGACGTGTCCCGGGTGAAGGGCGCAAACACCGTGGACATTACCTAACAAATGCAAACAATGTGATCTAATTGTATGCATGCTTAGGTTAATCTGAAATTAAATAAATACATAAATGAATAAAGATAGAATAATAGAAATAACTCAATGAAGAAACAGAACAAAAATAAACTGAAAAAAAGAAAAGAAAATGAACAGAGTCTCAGGGGCATGTGGGACTGTAACAAAAATGATAAAGTTTGTATCAGTAGAATCTGAAGAAATCACACTCAAATAAATTCTGGTTAAAAACTTACCAAATTTGGTAAATGACAGAAACCTAGAGAGTGAGGAGCTGAGTAAAATCAAACAACATTGCAAATAAACCCAAACCAAGGCATTATCAAAAACAACGAAAGGAAAGTAAAAATTCTTGAAAAGAGAGAGAAAAAGCAGTTACCTTCCGTAAAGAAGAAAATGCCAATTAAATAGCAAGTTTTTAATCAAAATTATGGAGGCAAAAGGAAGGGTCACAACATTTCAAATAGTGAGGAAAAAGAATACAAACGTAGAATGTCACATTTAGCAAAAGGAAAAAACATCCCTTTAATAAGGGGAAGTAAGCTCATCTTCAGATGAAGGAAGTTTGAGTATCTGTTCCTGGCAGACCTATTCTAAAAGAATGGTGAAGGGTGTTTTCCCACAGGAAGAAAATGGTAAGAGAAATAATGTTGGGACTTCATAAAGCAAAATAAAAACCAATATGGTAAAGCAAAAAAAAATTAAATACAAGTTAATTTTCTTTCTCCTCTCCAGTCTTTTAAAGTATGTCGTACAGTTGAAGCCAAAATTATAAAACATTGACTTATTTATGTTTTCAATGTGCCACACATACAATTATATTATAAATGGGGGTAAGTAAAGGCATAATGGGGATAAAGCTAGGGTGCTTTCCTCATACTGGTAAATCATGACACCAGCAGACAGTGACCGGCTGTGCGCTGAAGTTAATACTGAGAACAGCCGCTCCCCGGGGTGCACAGGCCTCCTGCCAACTTGCCCTGGAAATGAAGACCTGTTTGCTGTCTGGGGTGAATGCATCTTGCTCCCTCTCTGTAAACCTACCTTTCTCTTTTTCAGTAAACTTTGTTGCATGTTTGTCTTCAAATAAATAAATGTTGTACAGACATGTGTAATCACAAGCATTATAGAGAGATCAAATTCTAATCCTAAAATTTTAAGTAATCCACGGAAAAGGTGAGGAAAAATGAGGCAGAGGAACATAAAACAGAGCAAATAAACAGAATATATAAAAAGAAATAAAATGGTAAATGCCAACATGTTAATATTACGTTCGCTGTAAACTGTTTCAGTACACTAACTGAAAGATGGATGATGACAGAGTGGGTTAGAACCATGCTCTAACTACACCCTGTCTATAGGAAAAGCAGGTGAAGTGTAATAATGTAGACAGAATAAAAACGTGTACTATGCAAATCTTAGACAAATCCGAAGTAGCTGATGATGTCATAGATGATAGAGAAAAAAAAAACCATAGAAAAAGAGATACCTTAGATAATGGTGAAAAAATATTTAAAGAATTGTTAAAAGTTATACATGATCTTTTCCAAAAAAAATTCAAGTGGAGTAAATATTGGTCAATATTTTTTATTGAAGTAGTCTCACTCTGATTCCAAAATCAAACAAAAATGAAATAAAAGATACAGCCATATATCTCTGATAAATATGGATCAATCTCTGTCATGTAAAAATCCGTAATGAGATTTTAGCAAATGCAAATCAACTATATCTATATATGTATACAAGCATTATATATGCATTCTAATCAAGTGAGATTAATTTCAGTGGTGCAAAGCTGGCACATTATTTGAAAATCAGTTAACACTATCAAAATCCCAGCAAGATTTTGTTGTAGTTATATATAAAAGAATTCTAAGACTTACATGGAAAGTCGAACACACTAGAATGGCTAAATCAATCCTGGAAAAGAAGAATTAAGTTGGAGGAGTCGCTATGCTCAGTTAAAGGATTTTTATATAAAGACAGTAATCAAGACTGTAAGATATTGGTGGAGGGATAGAAAGATCAATAGAACAGAATAAAGAATGGAGAAATAGAAGCACACAAGTACCTCCAACTGATTTTTTAATAAATGTTAAAGGCAATTAGATAAAGGAAAGAGACTTTGTAACAAATGTGGCGGGAGCATTGGACATCAATGAGCAAAATAATGAGCCTCAATCTGAATCTTACACACCAGGCAACAGTTAACTCCATGGGTCGTAGGCTTAAATGTAAACATAAAACTGTCTTTTTAGAAAAACAGCTAGCATGCCTTAGTGATCTAAGAGTAGCCAATGTGTGCTTAGAATTGACATCAAAAGTGCAATCCATAAAAGGAGAAATTATAAATTGATTTTATCAAAATTAAGAACTTTTACTCTTTCAAAGGACCTTATGAAGTGGTTGAAATTACTAACTACGGACTGGGAGAAAGTGTGTGCAAACTACACATTCAAGAACAAACTAGCACCTAGAACTTACAAAATTCAACATGAAAAAGCCAAAAGTATCCAATCACAAATGGCCAAAGACGTAGACATTACAGGGAAAAGGACATACAGATGAAAAATGAGCCCAGGGAAGATGTCATCTTTAGCCTTTAGTGAAATCCAGATTAAAGCACGGTGAAGGATTACTGCGCACCTGCCAGCGTGCTTGACTAAAGTCCTAGTGAGAAGGCGGGTGAACGGGTCCACCCACGCGTTGCTGTTGGGATGTAAATGATACAGGCATTTTAGAACACTTCGGAAGTTCTTTTAAAAACTAAATTTGCAACTATAATAAAACCCAGCAATGTACTCAGAGAAATAAAAATATATGTTTATACAAACTCCTGTATAGGAATGGTCATAACTGCTTTATTTGCTGAGTCAAAAAATAGGAGACTATCCGGACATCCTTCACTAGGTGAAGGACGGAGCAAGCTGTGGTGTGTCCAAGCCACAGAATGCTACTTAGCGATAATATTGATGTACACAATAAACTTCATGAATCCTCAGAGAATTATAGTGACTGAAATTCTAGTAGGTTACATATTATGATTTCATATATGACATTCTTGAAATTATGGCATCCTGTCACACTGACTATGCATGGTGGAAGTGGGTCATCGTAAAGGTCTTTACCTTCCTCATCCTCGCACTGAGCAGGCTGCAGAGAAGGTAAGGGAGGGTTGGTCTTTCTCCCCCACAGGTGACAGGTGCGGAGGCGTGGCGGTGGGGAGGAAGGCACACAAAGGAATTTCCTTCTGACATTTATGATTTTTCATTGTCTAAAGATGTGTTTGTGTGGCACCAATCCTTCTTCCATCTTTTGCTTTAGATTCAGTGCTTGTATTATCGGGGAGTTGTAAAAAAAGTCAAAAGCAGTCTTGAATAATCAGAGCATTTCCGCCACATCGTCTAATATCAATTTGTTTCCTGGCGATGCTTTGTATTTGTTTTCTTTCTGTACTGGTTCAGAAGCACTCATCTCCATCAGGTTAGCTTCTATTTACTCCTCTGGGGTGGTCCCTATTAGCTCCTGAATTTCTGTAGGATCCATGTCTTGAAATCCATACCCTGTATTTTTCCAAATCTGCAATCTCTCTCTTGGTTTCCTTGACTGGCTCTGTTGTAAATACGGCAAAATCACACACAGCATCTGGACCAGTTTTCTCCAGCAAGAGTTTATTGTTTCAAGCCTAATGGCTTTTCTGACTTTTTCTGTGGCCGTGATGCCATCTCCAGTGGTGTATTTCATCCGGATTTAAATGGCATTCTCTCTGTTGGGATCCTCCTCTGAGGCACGGTCAATGCTCTCTATACAGTACAGTGTGTAATGAGCCTTAAAGGTCCTTGTGCCCTGCTGGGTGAATGACAGATGTTGTGTTTGGAGGCCAGTAGGCCACTTCAATGCTTTTGGTGTTGAACTCATGGGGTTCTGGGTGGCCAGGGGCATTTTCCAGTATCAAAAGAACTTTAAAAGGCAGTCCCTTACTGGCAAGGAACTTCCTGACTTTAGGGACAAAGCACCAATGGAACCAATCCAGAAAAAGTCTTCCCGTAGTCCAGGCTGTGTACAACTAAAAATCTGGTAACTGGTATTGCCCTTTTCCCTTCAAGGCTTGGGGGTTATTCAACATATAGATGAAGACTATGGTGCCCATGAACCCAGCCGCATTTCCACAGGGCAGTAGAATCAGGCCATCCCTTCCTGCCTTGAATCCTGGTGTGTTTTTCTCTTCCTTTCTACTACTAATACATGTCATTTGTGACATTTTTCATTGAAAACCCATTCATGCCAATATCCTTTTTCCTCAATGATTAACTTAACAGTGTCTAGGAAATTGTCTGCTGTCTGTTGTTTGACAGAAGCTGCTTCTCCTGTTACTTAGACAATTTCTAAGCCAAATCTCTTTCTAAAATAATCAAACCATCTTTTGCCGGCATTACAGTCTCCAGTTGAATTCTTCACCTGCCTTTTCCTTTGTTATCTGATGACTTTGTTTAGGGGTGAACGCCTTTCCTGCAGCAATCCTGCACCCACGGAAACGTTTTCAATAGGAGACAAAAAGGTATTTTACACAACGTACAAGGTTTTCATGCTGCTGGTATAGCTACAGTAACAGCTCCACACATTTTTTTTTTTATATTGGCCCTTACAGTGTAATTAATTTATTTGGAAACAGTGACCAACCATGGCTTTAGAACTCAATCTACAATGTGCGTCAAGCCCTTCCTTACAGTGTTGTGACTTGTTCCTGCTTCTTGGGGTCACTTCCAGAACCACTGGTGAGACTTTGTATGGGTCCATGGTATTACTCGAGCCTTATAGCATTGTACTGAACACAGTTGAAAATGTGTAAGTGAAAGATCGCGTTCACTTACAGAGAGGAGAGCTGTTCACGTGGAGACGATTCATGTCACGTGCTGTTTTAAGCAAGTAGTTCCAACACCTGAGTTCAAGGCAACAGAGATAAGTGTGCACTAGGCTTAGTTTTACGCAGTTATGTTTTAAACTGCATCTTTACGTTTGTTTACATTTCTGTCAACTATAAAGAGCAAAGATCACCATATATTATTTCTGTTAGCATGCATAATTTTGATAACTTTGGGCTTTTTATAGTGAATTTGCTTATATGTTATGGTGATTAATGATAAAATAGATTAGATGGTGTCTACATTTAGTTGTTCATTCATGACAGACTTAACTTTTTCTTACTTTTTAATCATCCTAGTTTATGCACTTCATCTGCAATTTTTCAAATTGTTTCACATCTTTAAAAAGAACTCTAAAGTATCTATTTTGAAAAATCCACATAGAATGGACCTGCACAGTTTAAACCTGCATTGTTCAAGGATCAACTGTATTTTTTGTAAAATATTATTCTTCCTCAGCTAACCTCTGGAATTACCTTCTCCAGGCTTTGTCCATGGCTTTTTAGTCTCCTTTATTTAACTTCCTTGCTTGACAATATCCACACCCTAAATTCCAGGTACCCACCTACCTCGCTGATGAGCACTGGCTTCTATCATTACAAGAGACTGTGTCCCCAGTGCTTTGAATGTTGTGTTCATACAATTCCTGCCATTGGATGAAGTCAGTATGTCAAAGATAAGCTTTTCCTTTTAAATTGTATTCCTTTTCTGAGTCTTTATTTCATATCATGGCATTCCTTCCCACTACTTTGTTTAAAAGTAGAAACTTGAGAGGCATTTTGAGTTTTCCCTGGTCCTTACTTTCCATAACCTGACATTCAGCAAGTCTCACTGATTTGCCCAACATCTACTACTATCAGCCACTGACTTCACTCTAGAGAAGTCAATAATCGTCGAACAAATAAATGAATGTAAAAATTAATTTTGTGATGAAAAGTCTCTAATTTGTCTGTCTTTAGTCTATTTGATTTTGAAGCATGTTAAAATACTTTTTCACGCTTATCCTTGAACCAAAACCCACCTCATGCTTTTTCTGAGCAGTGGGAGTTTAGTTCACAAAGCTGATATGTGACATCAGTTTCAAGCAGTGTCTTTTTCCAGTGAACAGGACAATAAATCATGTGAAGGGCACCCTGAGTCATGTCTCTCCTGTTAGCCCTCACTGCCACCCCAACCTGAGAAGCTATGAACCCAGTAAGACTGGCTATTTTTCCTCAAGGAGGATTGACCTGTAAGAATCACACACTTTCACAAGGTTGGAGGTGAACACTTTAGGCGTCAGACATTTTAACAGATTTTGTCTTCAAATTTCTTCCAAATGCCCACCTTCCACAAATGTTTATAGAAATGACATGAAAAAACTTCAATAGCCCATTTTTGACTCATTTTCTGCCCTCTTACAAGAATGGATTTGTTAACTTGGTGCATTAGTTCAGGGGCAATGAAGACATCAAGCTGGGGTAGGACGATAAAGACAGACCTTAATGGAGGTGAAGAACCACAGGGGGGGAGTAGGCAGAGAGAGCCCACGGACAGCATCGCAAGCCCCACACCCAGGAAAGAAAGGTAGAGGGAGTCAGACTACATGGGCACAATCCGACTTCTGCGTCATTCTAAGAAAATTTCAGCCAGCCTGATGGGGAATGCTCCAGATAATAGTCCTTTACGGGGAGCACTTACCCTCCCAGAGTGCCTAGTGATTGGCAAGAAGACACGTGGCCCCAGCCCAAAGGTGGAGACAGGCTCTCTCAGGCCGGGCCGGGCCTGTCCGTCAACTGTGCTCTCTGTAGCTGAGGATCTGAGCAGCACCTTTCATGACTGCCCCACTTGCATCTGGATAGAATGTACCAAATAATGCCTTTCAGAATAACTAATCTTGACAATCATTACCTTTTAATCCAATCACTTAGAGATTTAAATTATCTTTGGTCATCAAACAGGACGTAGGAGAGTATTACCCATAAGAACACAGGATCGTTCTTTTTTCTCCCATATATGGCATCACTTTTCACAGAGCATGATTCATACATATTTGTTTAATATATCCTTAAGTACATTTTAGAGGATCGGGAATAATCTGTCATCACAATTGAAATATTATTTGCTGGCTCGGCGCCTGTGGCTCAATCGGCTAAGGCGCCAGCCACATACACCTAAGGTGGCGGGTTCGAATCCCCAGCCAGAACCTGCCAAACAACAATGATGGCTGCAACCAAAAAATGGCCGGGTGTTGTGGCGGGCACCTGTGGTCCCAGCTACTTGGGAGGCGGAGGCAGGAGACTTGCTTGAGCCCAGGAGTTGGAGGTTGCTATGAGCTGTGATGCCATGGCACTCTACCCAGGAAAAAAAAAAAAAAAGAATCCTTCTTAACCCTGACTGTGTTCAAAAATTCCTGCCCAGATGCCTCTGTCCCCTCAACACTCTCCAGACCACAGAACTCCAGAGTCATAGAGACAGGTAGAATGAGCCGGGTAATCCTTGAGATACTCAAAGGCACTTAGGCTTTAAAGACAGACTCTCTTCAGTTAATGCATCAAAAGATAACATGACAGAGAAAAATGCTGCTATGTTCTAAATGCTGATGTACCCTACTGTAATAATACTAAGAGGCTGGGCCTCTGGGAGCTGGTAAGGTCATGGAAACAGAACCCTCAGGGGCAGGATTAGTGCCCTTATAAAAAAGGCTGGAAGGAGCCTGTTTGCCCCTTTCCATCATATGAGACATGTCATTCTTTTTTTCTTTCCTTTTGAGACAGAATCTCAAGCTGTTGCCCTGGGTACAGTGCCATGGCATCATAGCTCACAGCAACCTCCAGCTCTTGGGTTCAAGCGATCCTCTTGCCTCAGTTTTTCTATTTTTACTAGAGATGGGGTTTTGCTTTTGCTCAGGCTGGTCTCGAACTTGTGAGCTCAAGCAATTCCCCTGCCTGGGCCCCCCACAGTGCTCGGATTACAGGATGAGCCACCGCTCCCTGCCAGAGTCATGTCATCCATAAGGAACCAAACCTCTCTGGACACCAAATCTGTTGTTGCCTTATTTTGAACTCTCAGGCTTCCTGTAACTGTGAACAATACATTTCTACAGTTTGTAAATTACCCAGTCTAAGATGTTTTGTTATAGAAGCCTGAACTAAGACAAGTGTCAATGGACACTTCTTATTCTCTCTCCATCCTCATTTATGGTATCTACTCAAATCAGTGGAATTCTCATAGTTTTAACTCTATGTTTCTCCAAATGGCAGGACATTTCAAGTCAACACCAACTCTGTCAAGGCCTGGGGGATACAGTCTCCAACAGACCTTGCAGGGGAGGAAAATACCAACTATTTTCTCTACTCTTCATACTTCTTAACTAAGACAACAGGTAACAAAGGACAGATTAACAGAAGTTTATTAACAGGTATATTTTCATATATACATGAAAGGCACCCAGGGAATAGATTAATCTCTAGAGTACATCTCAAAGAAAGTGTTTAGATTTTAGGCTTAAATACCGAAATCCTCTGATATAAAGAAAAGCACATGAAAAAAGCCCTAAAATGAGAAGGCCAGGAAAACACTTTAAACAAAGCTAAGGTTCATCATTATGCATATTGAAGCCCATGCCTAAGAATCTCCATTGCTTAAGAATCTCTAAAGATTTAGTCCTCGCTCTCTTTCTGATACAGAGAGGAAAGATCCTTTATAAATGGAGATTTCCTTTGTAGATGTACAGCTGACCCTTGAACAATGTAGGGGGAACAATGAGTGGTGTTAGAAGGGAGATAAGGGAACCGACTCCACCCCCAGAAAAAAATCCACACATAACTTTTGACCACCCCCCAAACTTAACAACCAATAGGATACTGTTGACCGGAAGCCCTACCAATAATACAAATGTTGGTTAATACATACTTTGTATGTTATTAAATATGTATTATATATTGTATTTTTATAATAAAGTATGCTAGAGAAAAGAAAATGTTATTAAGAAAATCATAAGGGCCAGGTTTGGTGGCTCACACCTGTAATCCCAGCACTCTGGGAGGCCAAGGCAGAAGGACTGCTTGAGGCCAGGAGTTCAAGACCAGTCTGAGGAAGGGTGAGACCCCGTCTCTACAAAAATAGAAAGAAAAAAAAAGTCAGCTGGGTGACGTGGCATACACCTGTAAGCCCAGCTGAGGCAGAAGAATCACCTGAGCCCAGGAGCTTGAGGTTGAGGGAGCTCTGATGACACCACTGCATTCTAGCCCAAGTGACAGAGCAAGAGTCAGTCTTTAAAAAAAAAAAAAGAAAGAAAATTATAGGGAAGAGAAAATACTTCTATTTACTACTTATCAAGTGGAAGTGGATCATCATGAAGGTCTTCTGTTCACCATCTTCAAGTTGAATAGACTGAGGAGGAGGAAGAGGGGGTTGGTGCTGCTGTTCTGGGTGGCAGAAGTGGGAGAGGTGGAGGAGGTGAGGGGAAGGCAGGAGAAGTAAGCCCTCCGAATGTAGCCCTATAGAAATACATTGTAATTTCTCTCTTTTTTGCTTGTTCACGTCTCTAAAAATGTTTCTTTATGGCACGACCTTCTTCCTTCTTCCATGGTTTGTTTAGTTTCAGCCCCCATGTCATAGATGGGCCCATGTTGTAAGAAAAAAAAAAAAAGTAAATAAATAAACACCAGTCTTGAACAATTGGAACCCTTTTACCAGACTGTTGGATGTTAATATGTTTTCTGGCTCTGCTTCTTCTATGCCTTCTTCCTCACCGTCTGGCACTGGTTGGGAAGTATTCATCTTCATCAAGTCATTTTCTGTCCATTTCTCTGGTGTGGTGTCTGTTAGTTCTTGAATTTCTCCAAGATCCCTATCTTGAAACATTTACCCTCCCCACCTTTTTTTTTTTTTTTTTTGCCATCTCCACAATCTCTTTTATGATTTCCTTGATGGCTCTGTCATAAATCCTATGAAGTCATGCACAACACCTGAACATGATTTTCTCCTGCAGGAACTTATTGTTCCGGTTTTGATGACTCTGATGGCTTTTTTTCCCCCTAAAACAATGATGGCGGGTGGCGCCTGTGGCTCAAAGGAGTAGGGCACTGGCCCCATATGCTGGAGGTGGTGGGTTCAAACTCAGCCCTGGCCAAAAACTGCAAAAAAAAAAAAAAACAAACAAAACAAACAAACAAAAAACAATGATGGCATCTTCTTTTTTTTGTTTGTTTGTTTGTTTGTTTGGGCATCTTCAATAGTGTAATTTTTCCTGACTTTCATGACATCCTCTCTGTTTGGATTATCTTCTAAAGTGTTGACAATCCTTTCCAAGGAGTACTGTGTATAATGGGCTTTAAAGGTTCTTATGATCTAGAGGTTGAAGTAGAGACATTGTGTTTTGGGGCAACCGTGTAGATGTCTTTGATGTTAAACTCACAGAGTAGTGGGTGGCCAGAGATACAGCCCCATATTGTAAGAACTTTAAGAAACAGTATCTTACTGCAAGATCATTCTTGACTTCAGGGACAAAGCATCAATGAAACCAATCTATAAAAAGGGTTTTCTTGCCCAAAAGACTGGCAGCTGGTGTTTCGTTTTTTTTTTTCTTTTTTTTCCCTCCAAAGACTGGGGCGAGTAGTCTTCTAGATAATGGCAGTCTTTACTGTAATTCCACAAAACAGTAAGGTTGGCCTATCCCTGCCTGTCTTAAATCCTGGGTCCAGCTTGCTTCTCTTCTTTACTAACAAATGCCCTTTGTGGCACTTTCCACAATAGGGCAATTTTATGTGTATTAAAAACCCATTCAGGGTGGCTCAAAAGGGTAGGGCGCCGGCCCCATATGCTAGAGGTGGTGGGTTCAAACCCAGCCCTGGTCAAAAAAAAAAACAAACATTCAGGCAGATATCCTTTCTCCTGAATGATTTTCTTTTATTTATTTATGTATTTATTTATTTATTTTGAGACAGGGTCTCACTCAGTTGTCCTAAGGTTGAGTGCTATGGCATCATAGCTCACAGCAACCTCAAACTCTTGGGCTCAAGAGATCCTCTCTCCTCCTGAGTAAATGGGACTACAGGCGCCTGCCATAATGCCCGGCTAACTTTTTCTATTTTTGATAGAGACAGGGTCTTGCTCTTGCTCAGGCTGCTCTTGAACTCCTGAGCTCAGGCTATCCACTGACTGCAGCCTCCCAGAGTGCTAGGATTACAGGAGTGAGCCACCACACCCAGCCTCAATGATTTTCTTTTTCTTTTTTTTTTGAGACAGAGCCTCAAGCTGTCCCCCTGGGTAGAGTGCTGTGGCATCACAGCTCACAGCAACCTCCAACTCCTGGGCTCAAGTGAGTCTCCTGCTTCCACCTCCCAAGTAGCTGGGACCACAGGCACCTGCCACAATGCCCGGCTGTTTTTTGGTTGCAGCCGTCATTATTGTTTGGCAGGCCCAGGCTGGATTCGAACCCGCCACCTTAGGAGTATGTGGCTGGTGCCTTAGCCACTTGAGCCACAGGCACCGAGCCAAAAGGAGCATTTTCAATACAAGATAAAAAGATATTTTGCAAAAAGTGCACGTTTTTTGCACTTGCTGGTGCAACAGCTCCACAAATTTCCTTTTCTTTTTTTCTAACGGTTCTTGCAGTAGATTTATTTATCTTGAAATAGTGGGCAGCTTCAGGCTGCAGACCTCAATCTATGGTACACATCAAGCAATTCAACTTCTTTGTATAATGTTATGACTTATCTCTGTTTCCTGGGAGCATTTTCATCTTCTCTAGGAGTGCTTTGTATGAATGTCATGGGGCTATTCAAGGTTTATGGTGTTGCACTAAACACAATGAAAAATACACAAGAACCAGGAGAGATCACTTTATACCAAGATACGCAATTTACTGGAGACAGGAACTGTTCATGTGGCAGTGATTAGCGTCACATGGTATTTTAAACAGCTACTTGCAACCCTTGAGCTCATTGCAATAGCCACAGGAGGTGACTACAAAATTCTTACAATAGTACTATAGTTAATTTTACGCATTTATGATTTAATATACCTTTATGTTTGTTTACATTTCTCTCCACTGTGAATGTTACACACGTGGTCTGTGTGTGTATTCCTAAGTTTTGATAAATTTTAACTTTTTATAATAGACTAGTATATATTTTATGGTAGAAAATAATAAACTATTGCCTACATGTATTTTATGTACTCATGACATACCTAATTTTTTCTTTTTTTAAAAATGTTTTTAGTCTATATAGTTCATCTAAGAGTTTTTTCCAAATTGTTGCAAATCTCCAAAATATTTATTGGAAAAGATCTGCATATCAGTGGACCAGCATGGTTCAAACCTTTGTTGTTCAAGGGTCAACTGTAAATTTCTCTTACAAGAGTAACTTTTCAGAGCTATAGCTAGGTTTGCAGTTTTTCAAAATAACCAGCTTGAAATATATGCCAAAAAGCATGTTTGGGGGTATTATAGTCCAATCTCCTATTTTGGGACAGTATGTCCTAAGTCCCAATGCATCTCCCAACTACTTAGTTTAATTAGAAATAAAGACTAACAAGCGAATGTGGAGTAAGAGGAAATGCACCAAAATGTAAGAGAAGCATAGAGAAAGCAGAAAAACTCCAAGGCCATCAGAGAAATGAAACGGGAAGGCATTGTGCAAGAACAGATGGAACTGAGATTTGAAGAGCAAATATGGGCTCAGCGCCTGTGGCTCAATCGGCTGGGGCGCCAGCCACGTACACCTAAGGTGGTGGGTTTGAATCCCCAGCCCGGGCCCACCAAACAATGATGGCTGCAACCAAAAAATGGCCGGGTGTTGTGGCGGGCGCCTGTGGTCCCAGCTACTTGGGAGGCTGAGGCAGGAGACTCGCTTGAGCCCAGGAGTTGGAGGTTGCTATGAGCTGTGATGCCATGGCACT
>CAUYQV010098434.1:0-17516 GCA_963574575.1 Galagoides demidoff | reverse complement strand
TGTGGTCCCAGCTACTTGGGAGGCGGAGGCAGGAGACTCGCTTGAGCCCAGGAGTTGGAGGTTGCTATGAGCTGTGATGCCATGGCATTCTACCCAGGGGGATAGCTTGAGGCTCCGTCTCAAAAAAAAAAAAAAGAAGATTTAATATGTACCCTTGTAAAATGCCCCATAGGCGTGGTCCCACCAATCCTCCCTCCACCCATCCTCCCCTCTCCTTTCCCCTTGCACTACTCTCTCCCTTTCATCTTGGGCTATAACCCAACTACAGTGCATAGAGTTTTTTTTTTTTATAGTATTCAGAAATGATGTTTTGTATTTGTTTACTATCAGTTGTAATATCTCCTTTTTCAGTTCTGATTGGATTTATTAGGGTCTTTTATTTCTGTTTTTGGTTAATACAGCAAGAGGTCCATTAATTTTTGTTTATCTTTTCAAAGGACCAACTTTCATTAATCTTCCGTATAATACTTTTGTTATCAATTTCATTTAGTTCTGACCTTTCTTATCTCTACTTGGTTTGGGATTGGCTTGCTCTTCCTTTTCTAATTCCTTGAGAGAGACTATTCATTAGATTTCTGATTAGCAATCTTTCTGAATTTTTTTTTCTGTTGAGACAGAGTCTCATTCTGTCACCCTGGGTAGAGTGCCTTGGCAACATACCTCACAGCAATCTCAAAGTCTTGGACTCAAGTGATTCTCTTACCTTAGCCTCCCAAGTAGCTGGTACCACAAGTGCCTACCATGATGCCTGGCTAGTTTTTTATTTTTTTTTAGAGACAGGGTCCTGTTCTTACTCAGGCTAGTCTCAAACTCCTGTGTTCAAGCAATCTACCCTCCTTGGCTTCTCAGAGTGCTAGGATTACAGGCATGAGCCAGTGAGCCTGGCCCTGTTTCTGTTGTTTTTTGATGTAGGTACTTAAGGCTATCAGTTTTCACCCTAGGACTGGTCTTGCTGAGTTCCATAGATTTTGATAACCTGTCTCTCCTTTGTCATTTAGTTTAAAGAATCTTATTAGTCCCATTTTAATTTCCTCCTTAACCCAATAATCATTCAGTAGTAGGTTAATTTCCATGATTTTGTGTGTAATTGAGTGTTTTTGTTTGAGTTGATCTCCAATTTTATTCCACTGTGGTCTGAGATGATATGTTGTATAATTTCTATTTTATTGAATTTGTTGAGACATGTTTTGTGACCTAAAATGGGATCAATCTTGGTGAATGTTTATTGTATGATGAGAATAATATATATTTAGTAGTTTGGGAATAGAATGTTCTGTAAATGTCTGTTAGGCCCATTTGCTCTAGAATCTCATTTAAGTCCTGTGTTTCTTTGTTTATTTTCTGTTTGGAGGATCTGTCTTGTTCTGTCAGTGGGGTGTTGAAGTTCGTGGTTATTTCATGTTGCTGTTTATTACTTTGTTTAGGCATAATAAGGTTTGCTTGATAAATTTGGGTTAGGTGCATAACTATTTAGAATTGTTGTGTCTTGTTTTCTTCTTCTTTTTCTTTTTCTTCTTTTTCTTTTTGGTGGAGACAGTCTCACTTTGTCACCCATGGTAGACTGCTGTGACATCATAGCTCACAACAACCTCAAACTCTTGGGCCCAAGTGATTCTCTTGCCTCAGCCTCTTAAGTAGGTGGGAGTACAGGCACCTGCTACACTGCCTGGCTATTTTTAGAGACAGAGTCTTGTTCTTGCTCAGGCCAGCCTTGAACTCCTGAGCTGACGTGATCCACTGCCTCAGCCTCCCAGAGTGCTAAGATTACAGGTTGTTATGTCTTCTTATTGAATTGTTCCCTTTAGCATTATATAAGGTCTGACAATTAAGTTAATGAACTTGCTATTGTGAGTTTACATTGGTAGCACTATACAACCAACTTGACTAGGTTTTGTAACCTTTGAGTATCAGTGTCTCACAGCTGTGTTTGATGGGTGTGACAGTGTCTTGCTGAGTAGTATTTATTATTGGTGTTGTGTGTTTTTGTGTGCTGTCACAAGAATGACAGAGCTTGAATTAGAGCAGTGAACAAGCATTAAGTTTCTTGTTGCCTAGGCTCAGTGCCTCATGCTTGTAATTCCAGCACTCTGGGATGCCATGGTGGGAGGATTGCTTGAACTCAAGAGTCTGAGACCAGCCTGAACAAGGGCAAGACCCCATCTCATCTAAAAGTAGAAAAAATAGCTGGTCGTTGTGGTGGTGGGTGCCTGTATTTCTAGCTTTGTGGGAGTCTGAGGCAGGAGGATTGCTGGAGTCCAGGAATTTGAGGCTGCTGTGAGCTAGGCTGAGGCCATGGTACTCTAGCCTGGGCAAAAGGGTGAGAATCTGTCTCAAAAAAATAAAAATTTTCTTGTTAAACATGCCAGGAGTGAAAGTGAAATCAGGGACATGCTAGCCCAAGTTATGGGGATGATGCTATGGAGAAAACAGAAGTGTACAAATGGATTAAATGTTTTTCTGAGGAGACAGAAGGTGATGCTGATGAAGAGAGGTCAAGGCAGCTAGTAATGAGCCGAACTGATGAAAATATTGTGAAAATTCATCAAATTGCTCATCAAAATCTTTGGCTGACAATGAGAAGTATAGTAGATCAAGTGAACATTGATTGAAAAACAATTAGGAAAATCTTGGCAAAAAACTAATGGCTCTTACATTTACAGCAATGCACCAGCTTACATGGCACTGTCTGTGAGAGAGTTTTTAGTCAGTATACAGCTAACTATATTGGAACACCTTCTCAACTCATCTGATCTAGCCCCCAATGATTTTTATTTTTAACCTGAAGGTAAAGGAAATATTGAAAGGAAGACCTTTTTTTTTTTTTTTGGTTATTTTTGGATTATTATTTTGTTTTTGTTGTTGTTGTTTATTTTATTTTATTTTATTTTATTTTTTTGAGATAGAGCCTCAATCTGTCCCCCTGGATAGAGTGCCATGGCTTCACTGCTCACAGCAACCTCCAACTCCTGGGCTCAAGCGAGTCTCCTGTCTCAGCCTCCCAAGTAGCTGGGATCACAAGCACCCACCACAACGCCTGGCTATTTTTTGGTTGCAGCCATTATTGTTGTTTGGTGGGCCCAGGCTGGATTTGAACCCGCCACCTTAGGTGTATGTGGCTGGCGCCTTAGCCGCTTGAGCCACAGGCGCCGAGCCTTCTTCTTCTTCTTTTTCTTCTTTTTTTTTTTTTGTTATTGTTTAGATAGAGGCACACCCTACTTAATCTTTGGGAAGTAGGTGGTATTTTGGGGTGAGACTCAGTCACACCCTGTATGATTGAGTCAGTAAATGTTGGAAAGGACATGCAAAGGTAGTGCTTACTGGAAGGATCAAGGTGCAGTGTTGTTTTGGGTCCTGTGATTGGGTCTACTCCTCAGAAAAAGCACTTGATTGTCCCAGGTGGTGAGAGGGTCTTGGAACTTCAGGTAAATCCTTATTCTCTGCCTGAGCAGAGGCAGGTCAGAGAGTGTGGTTGTGCAGGGCTCAGTTGTGTGAACATGCCCTTTGGCTGAGCTCCCTCCATGACTGTGATATGTGCAGGAAAGTTCCCTACCCAGGATCCTAACCTGAGCTGAGATCACAGCCCTTCTTTGGGGAAAGGGTGTTCTGCAAGCACGCTGCAGTCAGGCCCCACACTGCACTCTCCCCCTAATCTGCCTATGTGAGCACCCTCACCTCCTGAAACTAATTGAAAAATCTCCCTTTTGTGCCCCCAGTGATGTGATGAACACCTGGGAGTATGGAATCTGGCCTGTGGGCCTGTCCCTGGGTCCATAAATATCAATCCCTCTGACCATGCCAGGGAGAAGCTCACTGGTCTCAAGTTGTGCACAGGGTGCCCAAGCACTTGTGATGTCCTTCTGTCTCAGAGCATGCCCCACTCTCAAAGAGTTTCCAGCTAAAAGGAGCACAAGTGAAGGGTGAGGTGCAGGGAGCTTACAGTCTGAGCACCCCTCAGTTAAACTGGAGGATCACTAGAGGAAAAGTATGAAAAACTCAGTGGAAACCTCAGTGTGTGGCTAAATTGTTTCTCTTGGCAGCTGTGGGTAGAGAAGGGGAAGGGAAGAAAGAGTCGGAATGGAGGAAAGCTGGCATTCTGGTCATGTCTGTTCCTCTCTCTAGGAGGCTGCCCACCCCAGGCACTGGAATTTTGTAGATTACCTTGGACCCACTGGATCCTTGGGGCTCCTGAAGTCTAACCTGGAGTTGGGAAATGTCACTGTGGGAAAAAGATGAAATCTGTGGAGTTCAAACTTTCTGGGGAGGACATGCACGGTGGGTAGTGAAGCAATATGGCAACTGCCATCCTGAGTTAGGTCTGTGGAGATAGGAGGCACCCCATGGCGGCTGGGAGCCTGGTGTTCTGTCCACAAGAAGTTCCCAGCTCACTGGCAGCAGCAACCTCTGGGCTCATGTGGGTGGGAAGTCTCTTTAGCAGCTCGGAAACCCACTGACTGTCATAGATGTGAGGGAGGGAGAAATAAACCACTCCATCTACCTTTCTTACTGGGCTCCAGGCCTCTCAGGGCTTGCTGTCTGCCTATAGTTTGCTCTTTCATGTTCTGCTCCATATCTTCTTTCCATGGAGTCTGCTAAAGGTCCTCACACCCTTCCTTCAGACCTTATATCTATGTTTGTTGATATTTTTCTCTTTCATCTAAAACTTCTCTCTCTTATTGACACATTCTGACAGTTGGTGTCTCTGGTTGACCATCCTGCCTCCTCCCTTAAAATTTTTTTTGGAAATTTTTGTCAGGCATGTATAGATCTCCGTATCTTTGGGGGGTTGGTGACTAGTGCTTTAAATTTGTTCCTTTGGTCATCTTTTTTTTTAGAGACAGAGTCTCATTTTGTCACCCTTGGTAGAGTACTGTGGCATCACAGCTCACAGAAACCTCCAGCTCTTGGGCTTAGGCAATTTCCTTGCCTCAGCCTCCTGAGTAGCTGGGACTACAGGTGCCTGCCACAATGTCTGGCTATTTTTTTGTTGTTGTTGCAGTTTGGCTAGGGCCGGGTTTGAACCCTCCACCCTCAGTATATGAGGCCATCACCATACTCACTGAGCCACAGGTGCTGCCCTGTTATGTTATGTTTCTCTGACTGTTCTTGATCTTTGTGAACTTGCTCTGGTATCTGTATTTGAACAAGTATGTACTTCTTTTAGTATTTACAGTATTGCTTCAGCAGAAGAGGCCTTTTATCTGTGTGCCTGTGCAAGAATACTGGTTGAATCATCTCTTGTGATCTATGGGCAGGCTTATGCTGGAGTCTTAGGGTATGCTGGGCTAGTGCCTATATCTGCAGGGTCAGCCTAGAGGCTGGATCCAGTGGGTTGAATCTATACCCTGGGTCCTCTGGGGTTATAGGGGCTGGCTTGTAGCTGATGACCATGTAGGCACTGTGGCAGTCCTAGAACTTGTATAAGGGAGCTAGCATTGAGCCTTATGCCATGAAAACTGACTTGGCCCTGGGACAGACCTGGAGCCTGTGGCTATTGGGGTCAGCCTTATCCTTGGCTAAGGCTGAAGCCTGGAGCCACAGGGATGGGTCTGCAACCGGGATGTCCCTAGGTTGGATGTGTGATGGAAGCCTATAGTCTTGGTCCACATGGGCAAGCCTATTACTATGGTGGGTTTGAAGTCTGAGTCCACAGTGGTGGGCCCAAGACCTATTTTGTAATTATGGCAAATTAAATGTAGGGGAGAACAGTCAAAATGCAAGGGGATTAGTCATGAATATAGTAGAAGTTATTTGTGTTCATTATAAAAACTTATGCATCACACCAACATACAATATGAAATGTACGAGTTTCCTGTAGTTCCATATGTACAGATGCTCATTATTAACATCTTACTTAATCTTTTTTTTTTTTTTTTTGAGATGGAGTCTCACTTTTTGCCCTGGTAGAGTGCTGTGGCATCATAGCTTACAGCAACCTTAGACTTTTGGGCTTAAACAATTCTCTTGCCTCAGCCTTTCAAGTAGCTGGGACTACAGGTACTTGCCACAATGCCTGGCTATTTTTAGAGATGGGGTCTTGCTTTTGCTCAGGATGGTCTTGAAATCCTGAGCTTAAGCAATCCACCCACCATGGCCTCCCAGAGTGTTATGATTACAGGTATGAGCCACTGCACCCAGCCCCTTATTTATATTCTTTTTTATTTCTTTCCAAAAATCATTTACATAGAAAACATGGGCATCAATGAAATACATTTGGAAAATTTAGGGATTTGAGGAGATTTTTCAGTGTGTACTGTGATTTAAGAAGATTAATGGAATTAAATAAAGCCAAAGAGTATACATAGGAAAATTCCTAATTGATCATCTCATGTTATATTGGAGACAGTAAGATAAATTGGGGAAAATGATAGGATACATTTGAAGTGGACACTATGAGAAACTCTCAGAGCAGAATCTCTGTTTAGTTCTCTGAAAGAGGATAAAAACACAGACACTTCTTTAAAAATGGCAATGGTATCAGAATTCCTCAAGCAGGCCTGGTTCATTGAAAATGAAGAACAGTAGTACCTTAATACTGTGAAGTCATTCAAAGGTGGTCCTGGGTTGGCAGTGAGCCCCTATCCTTCCTTCGATCCACCTGCAGATGTTGCAACCATCCACCAAGCCCTGATGGCTAAAGGTGTAGATGAAGGGACCATCGTTGACATATTAACTAAGAGAATGAATGCTCAGCGTCAACAGATCAAAGCAGCATATCTCCAGGAGAAGGGAAAGCCCCTGGATGAAATGCTGAAGAAGGTCCTTATAGGCCACCTGGAGGAAGTTGCTTTAGCACTGCTAAAAACCCCAGCACAGTTTGATGCTGATGAACTCTGTGCTGCCATGAAGGGCCTTGGAACTGATGAAGACACTCTGAAATATTGACATCAAGAAGTAACAAAAAAATCAGAGAAGTTAACAGAGTCTACAGAGATGACCTGAAAAGAGATCTGGCCAAAGATATAACCTCAGACACATCTGGAGATTTCCAGAAGGCTTTGCTTTCTCTTGCTAAGGGTGACTGAAGTGAGGATTTTGGTGTGAATGAAGACTTGGCTGATACAGATGCCCGGGCCTTATATGAGGCAGGAGAAAAGAGAAAGGGGACAGATGCCAACGTGTTCGTTACCATTCTTACCACCAGGAGCTACCCCCATCTTCGTAGAGTGTTTCAGAAATATACCAAGTACAGTAAGCATGACATGAACAAAGTTCTGGACCTGGAGATGAACGGTGACATTGAGAAATGCCTCACAGCCATTGTGAAGTGTGCTACCAGCAAACCAGCTTTTTTTGTGGATAAGCTTCATCATGCCATGAAGGGTGTTGGAACTCGTTATAAGGAATTGATCAGGATTATGGTTTCCCATTCTGAAGTTGACATGAGTGATATCAAGGCATTCTATCAGAAGATGTATGGCATCTCTCTTTGCCAAGCCATCATGGATGAAACCAAGGGAGATTATGAAAAAATCTTGGTGTCTCTTTGTGGAGGAAACTAAACATTCCTTTCGTGGTCTCAAGCATTATGATCAGAAGATATTTTAATTATTTTAGTTATATCTTTTCTTTCTATCACATAGGCTTCATAAGAAAGTTTCTTCAGGAGGATTACAGTGTAGCTACTTGATTTCTGAAACATACAGCCTATAAATAATTTTTATATCACAACTCTGTATAACAGAGGTAAGTTAGTTTTTTTTTTTTTTTGTTATGTTTACCTTGAACCGAAAAACCCCATACTCAAGTTGTTCTAGCAACAATATTTGGGGAAGATGTCTATGTAGAAGAAAATAAAATAATGTTATAAGACAAAAAAAATGAAGTGGACACTATCCTGGAAAATTGAATAAAATCCTGAGGGAATTCTGTAAAAAATAATCAAACAGTTACCTTAATAAATGAGATTTAATGATCTTACATCTTTGTTGCATAAGTCAAAGACCAAGTGTTTATAAATTCTTGAAGAGGAGAGTCCTTTGTAGTTTAACAAAAAATGAAAGTATTTCTCAACCCCTTTAGTGGGAGTTCTGTGCTGTCTTTCTCTAAATAGTACACAAACAGAGCATGGTTTATTCAGCATCTTTCTTTCCTGGTTACAGTTTATCTTATCCTTTAATTATATAATTTTTGCTAGAATTTTGGATGCTAGTAAATGATTGTGTAGGTAGTATGTTAGGGGAAGAGTAATTTTTGAGAACCTTTTCCAACACCATTTAATTATCTAAATACTAATCTGAAACCTATCTTGGTAACTAATGTGACTTGCTTCCTATTGGTCAGAAATTGTTGATTTTTTTTTGTTGATCCTATCTCCAAGTAGGAAGGGAAGTACATCTCTTTTCTGTTTATATAAAACTTTTTGTATATTTCATGAAATTAAAAGACAAGAATTCATCAAAAATTGTACTGTTATTTTCTTAATTCATAGTAGTTAGTTTTAGTGAACCTGGATTATGTAATTTCTATACTGGGTTTAAAAATAGCTATTATGTTTACTATGATGGTAACATTTAAATATGAAATATTTTATTTATTATTGTTATTCAGTAATATATATTACCTGAGGTCTTATAATGAGAAAGAAAAGAAGAAAGAAAACATGCGTATTTACATGAACAAATATTAATGGGACATCATACAAACTCAAAGGAAATTTGTATTTGTTTCAATGCTAGTTAATTTGATTCTTTTGTTTTCCTTTCTGTTCTCAGCCTGAGACTGTGAGAGTTTGACATTATTATATATAGCCAGGCAGTGTGACCTAGGGGAAGATCTCAGAGCTGGCAGCAAATCTGTTACTGATCAACTGTGGCCTTGGGTCATTCAACTAACTACTATGTCCCACAACGTCCTAACCTGAAAAATAGGCATACTATTATCAGTGTCAGAGACTTGTAATGAGGAATGAATAAGAAACATAATAGTATTTGAAAAGTGTCAGGTATAATAAAACTATTAACTGTAAACATGATGGTATATAAGACTTGTTTTTGATGGAAAATGGAATTTATTAGCACCATCTAGTGGAAATATACTGAATTGTATAATAGCAATTTTAATACAGAAGATAATTTAATATAGATAATATTTTAGAGATGAAAGAAGTCTTACAGATCATCTAGTTCAAGTACTTAGAAACTATGCTCTATAGTGCCCTTGGGTTCTGCTGGAAGACCATTAGGATCCTTCCTTTAAGAGAAAGGAGTAGACTTTCCCACAATTCTCTAAGATCTTGCTTCAAATGGAATCAGACTTTAGTTTTTTATAATGTCCTTGTAAGATTTTATTTGAAAAACTGGTTTGCCTGCTTACAAAATTTTTAAAAATGACTGATTTATATCATCTTCCTAAAGATAAGGAAATATAAATTTAGAGAGCTTGAGATTTGTTCAGGGTTACATAGTTGGAGCACTGGACCTCTAGACTTTTAATACTAGTGTTTTGCTAAAGGTCAGTAGTAATGTCCCCTGTTTTATTTTTTTTTTTTTATTGAGGCAGAGTCTCAGTTTGTCACCTTTGGTAGGATGCTGCAGCATCATAGCTCACAGCAACCTCAAACTTTTGAGTTCAAGTGATTCACTTCCCTGTTTCATTCTTGATTTCAGTAACTTGAGTTCTCTTTTTCCTGGTCACTCTACATAAATGTTTATCACATTTTTTTTTTTATTTTTTGCTGGGCGTGGTGGCCCATGCCTGTAATCCTATCACTCTGGGAGGCTGAGGTGAGAAGATTGCTTGAGCTCAGGTGTTCACCACCAGCCTGAGCAAGAGTGAGACCCTATCTACTGAAAAAACAAACAAACAAAAACTACCCAGGTGTTGTGGAGGGTGCCTGTAGTCCCAGCTATTCAGGGGACTGAGGCAAAAGGATTGCTTGAGCCCAAGAGTTTGAGGTTGCTATAAAAGTAGGTTGATGCCCTGGCCCTCTCTCCAGGGTGACAGAATAAGACTCTGTCTCCCTCTCACAATTTTTTTTTTGACCTTTGAAAGCACCAACATTTGGGTTTATTGATTTTCATTATTTTTTAATGACCTATTTCATTTATTTACACTGTAATCTTTATGATTTCCCCCCTCTGTTTTTGATTTAGGCTTGGTTTGCTCTTTTTCATTTTCCCTAAGGTAGAAGTTTAGGATATTGAGATCTTCCTTTTTTATTTATTTTTGAGATTTTTTTAATGTTGGTGTTTATAACTATGCATTTGCCTTTAACCATTGCTTTAGCTGCACCCCATCAGTTTTGATGTGTGTGTTTTCATTTTCATTCACCTCAAAGTATTTTCTAATTATCCTTGTAATTTATTCTTTCTCACTTTGGTTATTTAAGTATGTGTTGCTTAATTTTCACATTTGCTAATTCCCTTGAATTCTTTTTTTTTATTTCAAATTTAATTCAATGTAGACAAGGAATATGTTTTGCATGATTTCAATTCTGTTAAATCTATTGCGGCTTTTTGTGGTCTACCATATGTTATAGTGTGGAGAATGTTCTATGTGCAATTGAGAAAACGTGTAGTCTGCTATTATAGGGTGGAATGGGCTATAGAAATCTGTTGGTCTAGCAGGATTATAGTGTTGTTCAAGTTTTAGACATACTTTTTGATGTTCCTGCCTAGTTTTTCTATCCATTATTGAAAGAGGGGTACTGAAGTCCTCAGCTATTATTGCTAAACTATGTATCTCTCCCATCAGTTTATTAGCTTGTGCTTCATGTATTCAGGTCCACTGCACTCTGCTTTAAACCTTTTATCATTATAAAATATCCTTTTTTATTTGTAGGAACTTTTTGTTTGGTCTTGGAGTCTATTTTGTCTGATATTTTTATGGTTACTCTAGTTATAGAAAATATCTACCATTTCACTGTATTGTTGAACCTATTCATATTTATGTTTTATATTATATTGTTGACTTTATGTCTGATAGTTTGCTTTTTGTTTCTTACATGTCTTATGACTGTGTTTTTCCTTTTTTCTCCTTTTCCACCTCTTTTTGTCTCAAGTGGATCTTTAAAAAAATAGATGAGGGCCTGGTGCAGGGGCTCACACCTGTAATCCTAGCACTGTGGGAGGCTGAGGCAGGAGGATTGCCTGAGCTCATGCCTTTAAGACAAGCCTGAGCCATGGAGAGACCTGGTCTCTAAAAATAGCCAGGCATTGTGGTGGGCACTTGTAGTCTCAGCTACTTGGGAGGCTAAGGCAAGAAAATCGCTTAACCCCAAGTGTTTGAGGTTGCTATGATCTGTGATACCATAGCACTCTACTGAGGGTGACAAAGTGAGACTCTGCCTCCAAAAAAAAAAAAAAAAGGTGAATTTATTTTTATTGAGATCAAATATAAATAACAATGTTTAACATTTTCACCATTTTCAGTGTTCAATGCTATTGCCTTAATTATTTTCACAATTTTGTGCAAACATCACCACAGTCTATTTTCCACATTTTTTATCACCCAAAACAAAAAACGTTTAATCTTTAAGCATTTACTTCTCATCCTTTTTTTATCCTATCCCTTAATAACCTGTAATCCACTTTCTATCTCTATGAGTTTGTCTATTCTTGGTAAATGGAATCATTCAATATTCACAATATTGTGTAACCACAACCACTACTCATTTGCAGAACTTTTTTATCATCCCAAACAGAAACTCTGTATCTGTTAAATAATAACTCCCCATTCCATCTCCTCTTAGCCCTTGGGAATCTCTATTTTACTTTCTGTCTCTATCACATTGCATATTTTAGGTACTTCATAAGAGTAAAGTCACACAATATTTGTCTTTTTATGCCTGGCTTATCTTACTGAGCACAGTGCTTTTATAGTTCATCCATGTTATAGCATGCTACAGGCTTTCATTGCTTTTTATAGATGAATAATAGTTCATTGCATGGATATATCACATTGTGTTTGCTCATTCATCTGTTGATGAATTCTTGGGCTGTCTTCCCACCTTTTTGCTATTGTGAAAATGCTTATATAAATATTGGCACATAAGTATCTGCTTGAGTCCCTGTTTTCAAGTTTATATTCTGGGAAGTGGAATTCCTAGTTTCAAGTATTATAGTATATCTTTGTTGTTGTTGTTGTTGTTGTTGTTGTTGTTGGGGATTCATTGAGGGTACAAGAAACCAGGTTACACTGATTGCATTTGTTAGGTAAAGTTGCTCTTATAATTGTGTCTTGCACCCAAAAGGTGTGTCACACACTCAGACCTCACCCACTCCCTCCCTCTGCTATTCCCTTCCCCACTTCTCACTCCTTCTTCCTCTCTCTGCTATCCCCGTCCCCTACCTCCACTGTGTCATTAATTGTCATTAATTGTCCTCATATCAAAATTGAGTACATAGGATTCATGCTTCTCCATTCTTGTGATGCTTTCCTAAGAATAATGTGTTCCACTTTCATCCATGTTAATACAAAGGCTGTAAAGTCTCCATTCTTTAATGGCTGAATAGTATTCTATGGTATACATATACCACAGCTTTTTAATCCATTCCTGGGTTGATGGGCATTTAGGCTGTTTCCACATTTTGGCGATTGTAAATTGAGCTGCAATAAACTGTCTAATGCAAGTGTCCTTATGATAAAAAGATCTTTTCCCTTCTGGGTAAATGCCTAGCAATGGGATTGCAGGATCAAATGGGAGGTCTATCTTGAGTTCTTTGAGGGTTCACCATACTTTCTTACAAAAAGGTTGTATTAGTTTGCAGTCCCACTAGCAGTGTAAAAGTGTTCCTTTCTCTCCACATTCACACCAGCATCTGAAGTTTTGAGATTTTGTGATGTGGGCGATTCTTGCTGGGGTTAGATTGCATCTCAGGGTGGTTTTGATTTGCAGTTCTCTAATAATTAGGGATGATGAGCATTTTTTTGTATGTTTGTTAGCCATTCATCTGTCTTCTTTAGAGAAGGTTCTATTCATGTCTCTTGCCTATTGATATATGGGATTGTTGGCTTTTTTCATGTGGATTAATTTGAGTTCTCTATAGATCCTCATTACCAAGCTTTTGTCTGATTCAAAATATGGAAATATCCTTTCCCACTATGTAGGTTGTCTATTTGCTTTGGTTGTTGTCTCCTTAGCTGTACAGAGCTTTTCAGTTTCATTAAGTCCCATTTCTTTACTTTTGTTGTTGTTGCAATTGCCACAGCAGTCTTCTTCATGAAGTCTTTCCCCAGGCCAATATCTTCCAGTTTTTTTCCTATACTTTGAGGATTTTTATTGTGTCGTGCCTTAAATTTAAGTCCTTTATCCATTTTGAATCAAGTTTTGTGAGTGGGGAAAGGTGTGGGTCCAGTTTCAGTCTTTTACATGTGGCTATCCAGTTCTCCCAGCACCATTTATTAAATAGGGAGTCTTTCCCCCAAGGTATGTTCTTGTTTGGTTTATCGAAGGTTAGGTGGTTGTAAGATGTTAGTTTCATTTCCTGGTTTTCTATTTGATTTCAAATGTCTATGTCTCTATTTTTTGTGCCAGTATTATGCTGTCTTGACCACCATGGCTTTGTAGTACAGCCTAAAATCTGGTATGGTGATGCCCTCAGCTTGTTTTTACTACTAAGAATTGCCTTAGCTATATGGAGTATTTTTGGTTTTATACAAAATGCAGAATCATTTTTTCCAAATCCTGAAAGTACAATGTTGGTATTTTAATAGGGATGGCATTGAATAGGTAGGCTGCTTTGGGAAGGATAGGCATTTTAACCATGTTGAGTCTTCCCAGCCATAAGCATGGTTTGTTCTTCCATTTTCTTTCTTTCTTTCTTTTCTTTTTTTTTTTTTATTAAATCATAGCTGTGTACATTAATACTATCATAGGGTACAGTGTGCTGTTTTTATATACAATTTGAAATATTTTCATAGCCTTCATGTCATTTTCTTAGTTATTGTGTTAAGACATTTATTTATATTCTACATTTAGAAATGTGCACATGTACCCTTATAAGATGAACCATAGGTATGATCCCACCAATCAGCCTCCCTCCACCCATCCTCCCCTTCACCCCATTTGTTAGGTATATTCCTAGGTATTTCATTTTCTTTGAAGCTATGGTGAGGGGAGTTGTGTCCTTAATTAGCCTCTCATCTTGGCTGTTATTGGCGTATACAAAGGCATCTGACTTGTGGACATTGATTTTATATCCTGAGACATTATTGTATTTTTTGATGACTTCTAGGAGTCTTGTGGTTGAGTCTTTGGGGTTCTCTAAGTATAAGATCATATCATCAGCAAAAAGGGAGAGTTTGACATCCTCTTCCCCCATTCGTTGCCTGATTCTATTGGCTGATTCTCTTCTGACTCTATTGGCTAGAACTTCCAGTGCTATGTTGAATGGTAATGGCAACAGAGGACAACCTTGTCTGGTTCCAGTTCTAAGAGGAAAAGCTCTCAGTTTTACTCCATTCAGTAAAATACTAGCTGTGGGTTTGTCACAGATAGCTTCAATCAGTTTCAGAAATATGCCACCTATGCCTATACTCTTCAATGTTCTAATTAGAAAAGGATGCTGGATTTTATCGAATGCTTTTTCTGTATCTAATGAGAAACCAATGAGCCTTTTGTTTTACTTCTATTGATACGGTGAATAATGTCTATAGACTTGCGTATATTAAACCAACCTTGCATCCCTGGGATGAAACCTACCTGATCATGATGTATGACTTTTTTGATGATAAGTTGTAATCTATTGCCGAGTATTTTGTTGAAAATTTTTGCAGCTATATTCATCAGTGAAATTGGTCTGAAATTCTTCTTTTTAGTTGAGTCTTTTCCTGGTATTGGTATCAGGGTGATATTTGCTTCATAGAAGGTGTTGGGGAAGATGCCTTCTTCCTCCATTTTTTGGAATAATTTCTGGAGTACAGGAATAAGCTCTTTCTTGAAGATTTGATAGAATTCTGGTGTGAAGCCATCAGGACCAGGGCATCTTTTTGTTGGAAGATTTTTTATTGTTTCTTTAATCTCAGTGCTTGAAATTGGCCTGCTCAGGAGCTCTATTTCTTCCAGGCTAAGTCTAGGGAGAGGATGTGATTTCAAATATTGATCCATTTCCTTCACATTGTCAAATTTCTGGGCAAGGAGTTTCTGGTAGAATTCAGAGATGATCTCTTGTATCTCTGTGGCATCAGTTATTATTTTCCCTTTCTCTTTTCTGATTGAGGTTACTAGAGATTTTACTTTTTTATTTTTAGTTACTCTGGCCAAAGGTTTATCTATTTTATCTATTTTTTTCAAAAAACCAACTCCTTGTTTCATTAATTTTCTGAATGATTCTTTTGTTGTCAATATCATTGATCTCTGATTTAATTTTGGATTTTTTTTTCTTCTGCTGAGTTTAGACTTAGATTATTTTTCTTTTTCCAGTTCCATAAGATGACTTGTGAATTTTTTGATGTGCTCTCTTTCTGTTTTTCAAATGTAGGCATCTAAAGTGATAAATTTTCCTCTCAAAACTGCTTTTGCAGTATCTCACAGGTTTTGGTAACTTGTGTTTTCATTGTTGTTATGCTCAAGGAAGTTAATGATTTCCTCTTTTATTTCTTCCTGCACCCAACTGCCATTCAACAGAAAGTTGTTTAATTTCCGTGCCTTTGTGTGGGGTTGAACATTTTTTGCTGTGGATCAACAGTGAAGTAGAACTCGGAAATTAAAGGACAGAACCTAACTTCCACAAGATGAACAAAACATGTTATTTGTTGTTGGAGTTGAGTTCCACCTTTAGTGCCTTGTGGCCTGAGAAGATACAAGGTAAAATTTCAATTCTTTTGATTCTGTTGAGGTTTGTTTTGTGTCCCAGAATATAATCAATTTTGGAGAATGTTCCATGAGGTGATGTTAAGAATGTATATTCTTTATTTTGGGGATGGAGTGCTCTGTATGCATCTATCAAGCACAGTTACTCTAGGGTCTCATTTAAGACCCTTATATCTTTGTTTAATTTCTGTTTAGAGGATCTGTCAAGCTCTGTAAGAGGAGTATTAAAGTCCCCTGTTATTATGATATTATAGGATATCACATTGCTCAGACTGAGTAATGTCAGTTTCAAGAATCTGGGAGCATTTACATTGGGTGCATAAATATTTAGAATTGAAATGTCTTCTTGTTGTAGTTTTTCCTTGACCAATATAAAGTGACCATCTTTGTCTTTTTTGACATTAGTTGCTTTAAATCCACATGTATCTGAAAATAAGATTGTAATTCCTTTTTCTTCTGAATTCTATTTGCTTGAAAAATTGTCTTCCAGCCCTTAACTTGGAGTTTTAATTTATCTTTTGAAGCTAGGTGTGTTTCCTGCAGACAGCAAATGGATGGCTTGTATTTTTTAATCCAATCAGCCAATCTATGCCTCTTCAGTGGGGAATTAAAGCCATTGACATTTGTTGAGATAACTGATAAGTGTGGTAGTGTTCTATTCATCTTATTTTGCGAGAGTCCATTGTTTAGTTTTATCTTTTGCATCATTGTGGAAGTTAGGTACTGTCCTTTAATTTCTGAGTTCTTACTTTGCTGTTGATCCATTGTGATGGTCAGTGTGTAGAACAGGTTGAAGTATTTTTCCTGTAGAGCTGGTCTTGTTTTTTTTTTTTTTTTTTTTTGAGACAGAGCCTCAAGCTGTCCCTCTGGGCAGAGTGCCCTGGCATCACAGCTTACAGCAACCTCCAACTGCTGGGCTCAAGCGAGTCTCCTGCCTCAGCCTCCCAAGTAGCTGGGACCACAGGTGCTCGCCACAATGCCCAGCTATTTTTTGGTTGTAGCCATAATTGTTGTTTGGCAGCCTAGGCTGGATTCAAACTCACTACCTTAGGTGTATACGGCTGTCACCTTAGCCACTTGAGCCACAGGCATCAAGCCGAGAGCTAGTCTTGTTGTGGTGAATTTCCTCAATGTTTGTATACCAGTAGAAGAGTTGATTTCTCCATCAATTTTAAAGCTTAGTTTAGCAGGACATAGAATTCTGGGCTGGAAATTGTTTTGTTTAAGTAGATTAAAGGTAGATGACCATTGTCTTCCGGCTTGGAAAGTTTCATTAGAGAAGTCTGCAGTCACCACCATGATGATTTTGCCCCTATAGGTCAACTGGCACTTAACTCCTGGCAGCCTGAAGAATCTTTTCTTTTGTCTTGATTTTGGACAGGTTCATTGCAATGTGTCTTGGAGAAGCTCGGTTAGAGTTGAGGTGACCTGGGGTCCAATATCCCTCTGAAAGGAGTATCAGACTCTTTGGTGATATTTGGGAAATTTTCATTTATAATATTCTGAAGTATGGCTTCCACTCCCCTGGGGGATTCTTCCCCTTCTGGGATACCTATAACTCATATGTTTGAACACTTCATAAAGTCCCATAATTCTGTCTGTCAGTGAACGTTCTGCTTTCTCTCTTCTTTTCTGCCTCTTTAACTATCTGAGATATCTCAAGAGCTTTGTCTTCTACCGCTGAGATTCTTTATTCTGCATGGTCTAATCTGTTGTTTATACTTTCTATTGCATCTTTAAGTTCCTTAATTGATTGCTTCAGTTC
>CAUYQV010098433.1:0-15798 GCA_963574575.1 Galagoides demidoff | reverse complement strand
AGCTATCCCCCTGGGTAGAGTGCCATGGCATCACAGCTCATAGCAACCTCCAACTCCTAGGCTCAAGCGAGTCTCCTGCCTCCGCCTCCTAAGTAGCTGGGACCACAGGCGCCCGCCACAACGCCTGGCCATTTTTTGGTTACAGCCGTCATTGTTGTTTGGCGGGCCCGGGCTGGGGATTAGAACCCACCACCTTAGGTGTACGTGGCTGGCACCTTAGCAGATTGAGCCACAGGCGCCGAGCCTCTTATTTTCTTTAAATGAGAGAATTTATAAGAGATTACTGATCAACCCCAAACTTCCAATATAGGTCATTGGGCTGTTGTGAAGATTAGTAATAGCTGTAGAGTACTAAGCACTTTTGAACTGGAGAAAGCTCAGCTGTTGGCTAGACTGGTGTCTCCTTGTCTCATAGAAAGCAAATGAAGAACAAGGCAAAAATGTCTGCTCTAATCGCCCACAGGGAAAGTTATGGGTTATTTGAGACCGAGGAGTCTCGGGACAGCACAGGTGGTCCCTTCTCTTGTGGCATCAGTCCTGGGCCATGGGCCGTCTCTCAGACACTGTCAGGTCAGTTCTTCTCACCCTGCATGGATGGTTTTCAGCAACAGGTCCCAACTCCAGAGTCCAAGGTAGGTAAGTCTAGTAGAAATTATAATGAACATCTATTCAGTGTCCTGGTATTAGCCTCCATTGTTGGTACCTAGTGAACAAGGGGTGCCCCTGATAAGGGGTGAGTAAGGAGATGTGAGAATCGCCACACCGGTTCGTTCATTTCTGCAGTTTCATGAGTTTAGACATACTACTTGTAAAGCCCTGCTGTGACATTCCGTAGGAAAGTCAAGAAGAGCAGGAACCAGAGCCCAGCTGGCTGGCAGGAAAGCCGGGTTCCCATGGGCTTTTATAACACAGGCCAATAAACAATGCTGGCAGGCACCTGGCCTCCTGGAGTGACACGCAGATTGTGTAAGCCGTGTGGTGGGTGGGGCTGGGAGGAGCGCAGCTGCGTGCTCCATGCGTTCTTTGCTGCCAGGTCTTAGTCATCTCTTGAACCCGTCCTAGGTTACTCAGGGATAGAGAAGGCACAGATCATGGCACAGGTCCGTCTAAGTCATTGCCACCAGCTGGCATCCTATGAATTATAAAAAAGGCAGTGTCTGTGGAAGGGCCCAGCTGGTGCCCCTACAGGAGGTCACTTACTGTCATTGTGAGTATCAGAGGCTGCATCACTGCCCTTGGAACATATGAAATCAATGCTTCCTTTGGGCAGAACCTAACTTGATTAGTTAGTGAAGATTACAAGTCCAAGCAGGGACATCGGAACAAAGAATAATCTTTGTAGCTCTGATTGGACCCGCATATTCAGTATGTCGTGTCTACCCTGCTTCAGAGACTTGGTTTAAGGAGAGATGACTCTGCATCTTGTGGCTGGTAAGACCCAAGCTGCCAGCTAGTGCGTCTGTGGGTCTCGAGGCAGCCCTGCTTTCAGTGTTCCAGCCAAATTTGCAAAGGCCTGGCTTGGTTGTGATTTCTGACCTCTCAGAAGGTCATCAGAACAATACTGAGGCTGAAGGCTACTGATGGCTGGCTGGGTTCCAGGCATCTGGGTAAACATGCAGAAAGGACAGACAGCGTGCGTGGTGGTGAGGCATGGGGTTTGGCATCAGTCTGCCTGGGCTCAGATGCTGGCTCTACTGTTTACTGGTTGTGGGATGGTGGGTGAGCCAGCTACCCTCCACGTGCCTCCTTTTTGCTTTTCTGTGCAACACGTGTGTACGTGTGTGCACTTGAAATAAAAGGAATTGCCTCCTAGAGTTGTCATGAGGTTTAAGTGAGATGACATACGGAGGCCGCCGAGAACAACACCCACAGTGCAGCCAACACTAGGATCTCGTTCCAGCAATGCTAGAGGGTAGGTGGGGCTGTGCCTCCCTTGCGGGTGGGTGAAGCTGAGACACAGGGCATCGCGCCTCCACCTAAAGGCAAAAATCTAGCCAGTGCCTGAATCAGAATTTAAATCCAAACAGTCTGACACTGTGTGAACGTCAAGCCACGACGCTTTATGCCTTAACTGAATGGAACTGATTTCACTTTTCTCACTCTTTTCATTACGATTGATATTTTACCTTAGTGTTTTTCACTTTGTCACTTACCTTGGCCTTGGTGCATTAAGAAAAGAACTCTGTCTAGGGTTACTTATCCCATATTTTATTCTCTTGGAGAGTTTAGCAAAGTGAGACCCCAGTGGTTCCTACCTGACATGGGGGGCGGTTTAATTCTTTGTTTCCACTCCCAGCCACCCCACCTGCCTCCCTACTCTTCACTGTCAGAGGATAAGTATCAGCTAGCAGCAAATCTGTACACTTTGTACTGTAGCATCTGTAAAATTCCCATGAAAACGTAACAGGCAGGCATTACACGGGCGAGGTAGAGCTGATTTGGCTAGGTGCCTGATTTTCGTCTGGTTCAACCTGATTAGCTCTCGGCTCAGGGAAGAGGGTTAGTCCTTGTTTATTTCATTGAGTTTTTGTTCTCCCCTCCAGGGCGTTTCCCTCCAAGTACAAGGCTCTGGGTTGTGTTTCTGTCCACCTGGGCTCTCATGTTAGATCCCAGCTTCCCACACTGCTGGGCTGGAGGCAGTTCCTAGGCAGACACTTCAACACGCTTCCCGGAGGCCTCGGACGAGGCCGTGAACAGCACACCCCCTTCCCTTCAGCACATTGCAGTGTACCTTGTTTCTGGGGGTTACTCTCAAGTTACTCTTCCTGGGGGTAAGAAAGCTAGCTATTTTTCCTTCATGCTTATGATCTTGCAAATGTCCCTCACTGAAATTTATGTATAGATCGTCCTTCTGCAGCTGGAAATTCGGCATTTGTTTTGTCTGCACTCCCTGGGATACCCGGCACTCCACGCCACTCGGCTTGTTGCGGTTCAAGGTCTCTGGGTGCTCCCAGGATTTGTGAAATCTGCTTCTTCTGTGCAGACTAATCTAGTCAATGGTCAGGGAAGAGAGGCCCTCGGGGAGGTTCGGACGATGACGAGTGAGCAATTTGATGGGAAACAGCACTGGCCTCAAAGTCTGAGACTGAAGCTCCAGGTCTGTGTGCCAATCTGTCGGAGGTGCACTTGGCCAATCCTCGCACTGTTTGGGCTTTGGCTGAAGAAGACGATCTCTAGAAGGACGCATTCTGGTTGTAAAGTGTCACGATGACGTGATTTGGGAAAACCATGCTTCATGTTTCTTAGTTGATTCTGGAAACACGGGACATGGCTTTTGAACCAGTACTAGGTTATAATCCAGTTTAACCTTTTTCTGATGTTATGGCTCTGGGTTTTGGTCCTTTGACTTTCAAACCGGGATAATAATGCTCACTTTTCAGAGTTGACAAAAGACAGTGCTTGGTTGCAAAGAGAACCTTGCCCAGCCTCTGCACTCAGTAAATACCCAGTGCAGGTGAGGCCCCCTGCTCCAATCTGGAGTCCTCTTGGCACCTAACTTGTATCTGTAAATGCCCAGCAACACTGAGGCAGGGCAGCCACTAGTGATAGGGACAAAGGCAACTTTAGAAAGAAAATGAAAAGATCATTTTCAGCACCCTCCCGTGGGGCTCCTTAATCAGAGTTGGCCACTTTCTCTCAGGGAAATGGACTGCTGTTGTTGGGTAATTAGTGTCCTGGGCAGAGCCAAGACCAGGGTACAGTGAGAGCCTTTGTTTTAGGCTTGTAAATTTCAACACAGGTTGGAAGGAACAAAACCCCAATTCATCTGAGAGACACTCCTCATCTGAGGCTGTGCACTGAGCCCAGGGAGAGACTACCTGGCAGCCTCCTGAGTGGATGGTGGACTGGGCGGTTCGGTTCGGCCAATGGAAGGACCCAGGGATGCTGAGAGACACGAAAGGCAGCCTCCTGATGGCAGTGTTGGTGTACTTGGGGTGTGAGGAGCCCTTGGCAATGTGGTCTGTCCAGGGAAATGCCCAGGAAGCTGTTGTAAGGTGGCTGCCTGTTATATTCCGATTTGAATGCTTTGAGAATCATTGAATGAGTTGTGCAAACACCTCAGAGCTGTTTGTCCAGTTCATCACGGGAGGTGCAGAGCTGCATATGGGTGGGTGAACAGGCATTTGCTAGATGGAGAAGTTAGGCTGTAAAAGAGAGTTCTAGGAGAGAGAGCAGCATATGGGAGATTTAGGAGTTTGGATAGGGTGGCATGTACGCGTATCCACACCGTGCACCAGTACAACTGGATCGTAGACGACAAAGGGAGGAGTGAGGAGGGAAAAACAGCCTTAGTTAATGTTCTGTGCAGCAGAGAAGTAATAGATACAAAGTCTTCGCACCTTTCTTTCAAACTTTCCCAAACTATTTTATTTTGTCTTGACGTGCAATATTTGTAAATATTTATGGGCATGTGTTGTACTTTGTTACATGTATAGAATGTGTAATTATCGAGTCAGGTCATCTAGCACCTCGAATATTGATCATTTCTATGTGTTGTGAACATTTCATGTCCTCTCTATGAGCTATTTTGAAATATACAATACATTGTTGTTAACTATATGCCCTGGTCTCAAATACTAGAACTTATTTTTTTATTTCAAATTAATATTAAGGGAAAAATTTTTAGGTTACATTGTTCTCACTTCCAAGGTAAAGTTCAAGTTGAGGGGTGGGGTGGGGTGTGTGTGCTGAATACCCTGGAATTGTACACATTAGGTGAGATCCCACCAAATGCCCACCCTCCTCCCACCAGTCTTCATGCCCCCTTCATCCTCCTCTCTCCCTCCTCATCCTCCCCCCTTACTAGACTATATTTGTGTTTTATCATTGGTATAAGTGTGTGTTTATATATTGGTTTCATATCAGTATTGAGGACACTGGATTTTCCCCCCATTCTTCAGATACTTTACTAAGAAGAATGTGTTTCAACTCCATCTAGGTAAACATAAAAGATGTAAAGTGTAAATTTTTTTATGGCTGAATAGTATTCCATGGTATACATATACCACAATTTGTTAATCCATTCATGGGTTGATGGACATCTGGGTTGCTTCCATGACTTTGCAAAAATGAACTGAGCTGCAATAAACATTCTGGAGTAAATGTCTTTGTGGTAAGATGATTTTTGTTCTTCAGGGTAGATACCTAGTAATAGGATTGTGGGATCAAATGGAAAGTCAACTTTTAGTTCTTTGAGAATTCTCCATACTTCTTTCCATAAAGGTTGTATTAGTTTGCAATCCCACCAGCAGTGAAAGCACTTGATAATATTGGCCTGGGAAAATATTTTATGAGGAATACCCCCTGGCAATTGCAGCAATACCACAAATAAATAACTGGGATTTTATCAAGCTAAAAAACTTCTGCACAGCTAAGGGTACTATAATCAAACAGCTTTTTGCATGTTATGAATCTTGACAGAAGTTTGATAACTAGAATCTATGAAGAATTCAAATCAATCAATAAGAAAAGAGCAAAAAACCCTACTTCTTTGTGGGTAAGAGACTTGAACAGAAAGTTCTTTGAAGATGACCAATGAATGGCTATTAAACACATGAAAAAATGCTCATTGTCTTTAACCCTCAGAGAAATGGAAATCAAAACCACCCTGAGAGATCACTAATCCCAGTAAGATTAGCCCACCTTTCAAAGTCCCAATACTGCAGATGCTGGTGTGGATGTGGGGAGAAGGGAACTTATTCTTTCTATCTAACTGTCTAATAACCAACTGCTACTCACTGCCCCCCACCCTACACCCTTCCCAGCCTCTGGTTACTATCATTCCACTCTCTACTTTCATGAGATTCACTTTTTCAGTTCTCACCCTTGAGTGAGAATGCGATATTTGTCTTTCTGTGCCTGGTTTCTTTTGCTGAACATACATAATGACCTCTATTTCCGTTAGTGTTGCTGCAAAGGACCCAACTTCAATCTTTTTTTCATGGCAGAATAGTATTTCATTGTGTAGATATACCACATTTCATCGAACCCTTCTTTTCTTGGAAGGAAAGAATGTGGCAATATCCAAGAGAATTTCATCTGACTTTCGTTCAGCTCCTGGCACATTTTACATGCTCCAGAGGAAGGATTCATCATAACTCCTGGGTGCTATATATATTGTTATACATATGATATTTACATCACACTTTGTTTATAATGTATAAATGCACTTTTTTTTTCTTGGGGGGGGGGAGTTGTGTCAAAGAAACTATCATTTATTCATGATTTTTATGTGCCAAGCACATAAAGGTAGATACTTCATACACTCTAACAGAAAAGGCAGGCCAACCCCCAACCAACTGTCAGTGTTCCTACCTCCTAATGGAACTATGACATGATTCCCATCAGTGGGACGTTGGATGTACATTTACAGGTTGCTGGAGCAAGGAGAGAGTGTGAGGTCGGACAATTAAGTTCATGACTCATCTTAGAAAAAGTGCTGCTTAATTCATTGCTGAATATCACTACAGTCATCTAGGAAGTACTCCCCTGGGTCTTTTGGTGACTGAAATGGTATTCAGCAGTGAGGTATGCAGCACTTTTTCTAGGATGAGTTCATGAACTTAATTGTTAGAACTCTTAAGACAACAGCTCTGATGCCATTCCAGGAAAAGAGTTCCAAAATGGCTTTGGAGGGTAGACTAGGGCCAGTGCATGGCTTCCCAAGGGGAGTACCTTGAAGGCGATTGTAGTGATATTCAGCAGTGAGGTATGCAGCACTTTTTCTAGGATGAGCCCTTGAACTTAATTGTTGGACTTCATTTGTCTGAAGTTCTGACAGTTCTGGGTCACTGATGGAGTGAGCCACAGAGTGAGGGGCCTTCTGTTCAGCAAAACACCAGGTCTCTGGCCATGGAAATGTAGACATTGGGGTGGAAAGCTAGTTGATTCTGTATAACACAAATGTGAAAATTGAATATCCGTGTGGGGGGTGGGAGGTGGTGAGGACCAAAAAGATCCAGAAAATAGAGAAACGGAGAAGTGAGGGGAATTCGAGAAGAGCTGGGTGCCCGTGGAAGGGTGGATTGGCCTGGCAGAGGCTGGAAGCCACAGGAGGGTGGCTGCTGGCCAGCCAGTCCCAAGACTGCTGATAAGAGAGAAGCTGGATGCCCCATTGAAAATCCTTTGGGTTTTAGCCACATCATCCTCTAAATCGTCAGCAAAATCTGCTTCTCACAAAATGCCTCCTGTGACCGTGTTTTAAACGAGAGCTTGCTGAGTTTCAAAGGCTGTGTTGGTCTAGAGCGGCAAGACCAACTGATGAAGGGGAGAGATGGATGAGTAAAATCAAAGTTTAGGAAGAGCTGGAATTTGGAGCCAAAGTGACGGGGAAGACATAAGGCTCTGGGATGTCAGCAGGGACACAAGTCTTTGCCAGGACATGGGGTTGTGCTTGACCAATTTTATCTAAATTTCAGAGGGCAGGGTAATCTCAGTTGACGTTCAGTTTGGTTTCAGTTGTACTTTTCCAATATACTTGGCCTCTGTTTTACCAATGAGAGAAACAAAGTCTAAAGATGCCCATAATTTGGCCCAGTCTCACAGTCCCTAAATGGTGGCTCTGGGCCAGGGGTACTACAATGTTCAGGACAGGTCAAGTAGAGAAACTAGCAGAACCATAAACCTACAATATCAAAGAATTCCTCTCCTGCACTAAGGGTGGCAAACTTTCTTCTGCAAAGAAGTATTTCAGGCTTTGCAGACCATTCTTCTCTGTCCTAACCCTCAGTTCTGCTGCTGTACTGTGACAGCAGCCATAGAGAGGATGTAAAGGAATAGATGTGACTGTGTTCCAATAAAACCTTATTTGGGGACACCAAAATGTGAATTTTATATAATTTTCATGTGTTATAATAGTCTTTAAAAATATTTTTTTCAGGATGGGTGCAGGCCCTCACACCTATAATCCTAACTCTCTGGATTGCTTGAGCTCAGGAGTTGGAGACCAGCCTGAGCAAGAGTGAGATGACATCTCTAGTAAAAATGAAAAGAACTAGCTGGACATGGTGGCGGGCTCCTGTAGTTCCAGCTACTCAGGAGGCTGAGGCAAGAGAATGGCTTGAGCCCAAGAGTTTGAGGTTGCTATGAGCTATGACACCAGGGCACTCTACCCAGGGTGGACAGAGTGAGACTCCATCTCAAAAAAAAAAAAAAAAACAAACAAACCACAAAACCCCAAGAAATATATATGTATTTTTTTTTTATTTCAAGCCCCTCCCCAAATACATATATGTTTTCAACTTTTAAAAAGTTTGGGGATTCTACAAAACCAGGCAATGGGGCTGGATTTAGTCCCCCAGACATTTGTAAGTGAACAAATGAGTCCACAAGAGAGCTTACATAAAGCTCTTCCCAGACAAACTAGTGTGCTGGAGTCCCTGGTCCTTTAAATCTGAGAGGCCTAAATGAAGCATTCTTTTCCTTGGACAGATCATACCCCTTGCTGACTTCACATGCTCTGTGTGAGCGTGTGTGTGTGTGTGTGTGTGTGTGTGTGTGTGTGTGTGTTAATGCAAAGGCCTCCCTAGGTATCTTCAGAGTCCTGTCTGTCTCTGAAACAGATTTCAAAAACAATATCCCATTTTCAGGGCAGGTTTTTTCTCGCTCACTCCCTTTCTCCTCTCTTCTCCTCAGTTAAATGCTACCAACGTCCTTTCTTTGACTCTGCCTCTGAAAGGGACTGTATTTCAAGGCTGGTGGGATTATCATATCCAAAAGCATCCCAGGAATAAAACAGTTGGAATATCGAGGATAAGAAAACAGCCCACAAGAGGTGAAGGGCTGTGTAATTACTACTCTTTGTGCTGTCTTGTAAAGCCACATGCTTTAACCGGCTCATGATAGCAGGCATTTTTTTTTCTTTCTTTGTGTGTGTGTATGTGTTTTTAGAGGCAAATGTAATACTCTCATGTTTTTTAATTTTTTTTTTTTCAGGGAAAAATAGGGAGATTTCATCTTCTTTGGGATTAACGAAATCTGTCTTTCTAATCTTGGCTACATGAGGTTTTAGCAGATCTCTGATCTTGTGTTAATAAAAAATTTAGTATTACAATGGCACATGGAGGCTGGGGGCTTGAACCCAATTTGGATTACCATGTGTGGCAGGGGCATGCTGTAACTAATAGCTGCCAGCCTGCAGAGGGAAGCCTGGCCAGTCCTACATATACACCCTGACTATTGTTCCACCCTAATCTGAGGCCAGCTGCCTGGAGTCACAATCAGGTGCTCAGAGGCAGCAGGCCTGCCTCAGGCCATCAGCTCCTGGACACAAGGGGCCGCAGCGCATAAATGAGAACCGACAGGGAGCCGGGAAACCTGGGGGAGTCAGGCTATTGGTTGAGCCAGTGAACCTCTGTAAGCCTTAGTTTCTCCATCTCTAATGGAGAAATCACACTCGTGTCTCAAGGCCTCACCAGGCTAGAGGCACAAAAGGGGTTGCGGTGGTGTGTTTGGGAGTTTGTCAGCCTCACTTCTCTCCCGTAACCCTCAACAATCTCCCATGGTTGTTACTTCTTAGCCATTTCAGGTGACGATTTCAGTGGCTGCTGACTGGTTCCTGGCCCTGCAGTAGCACTGCTGACACCCAGAGCAGTGGAACCGCTCATGAAAACCACATTTTGGGCTCTGACACTGCAGTCCTGAGGGGACTGCAACACAGTGTGAGGCTTTGGGGGACGAAGTGGGGCTGTGTGTCCCACTTCCTCTGTTTCTTGTCATTCCCTAAGTAGTAGGAGAACCTTTCCCCTTTTTTGATCAAACAGAAGCCTCAGCACGCATTTGCTGGCGTGGGGAAGGCTGGCACGCTGCATGTCCCCCACTGTGGCCAAAGTACCTGCCACACGCCTACTGTGCGACTGCCATTTATCTATGTGTCACTGGACTGTAGAAAGGGTTCATGTGAACGACAAGAAAGAAAATCTGATCCTGGGAGAAGCCCCTAATTGTTGAGTGCTTGCTGTGCCCATGTCTGGTGCTGCTTTGCTGAGCACTTCCTGGGCTTTACCTTGCAGACTCTGCAAAGCAGCCGATTTTCAGAGAGCCAGCCCTGGGGAGGAGAAACAGGCACAAAGCACAGTCAGTGGCAGTGGCTGGATTCACACTCAGGAGCCCTCTGGTTCTGGGACCAGCATTCTCTTTAAGTACAGCTGTGTGGATGCAAATGACTTTCCCCTACACTAGCTCTGGTCACCATGGTACTCGTCCATTCCATCTGTAACTTCTGGTTGTCTCCTAGCTCCTCCCAGCTGCCTGTGACAAGGCAGGAGAGAGGCAGAAACAGAGTCCCAGGGAGAAGACTAACAAGGCACAGAAGGCCGGGGCAGAGTGCTGTGGGTGGGCTGGAGTTTCACACCTCAGTGAGACTTCGAGGGCACAGAGAATTTCAAGGGTAGAGGTGAAGAGGAGGGGATACAGGAGCCATTATCCCTCGAAAGCTAGTATTTCTCCGATATTGAGAGCTTCCTGTGTCAGAAATATTTAGGGCAAAGGTTGAAAGTTATTTGGGATACTAGTTTAAAAGTATCCTCCCTTCTTTCATAGGAATGATGCTGAATAAGAAAGAAAAAATGTATGTCCCTTACCGATAATAATGCTCAGACAGAGAAAACGATTCCCTGGTAAGTCCCACCTCATGGGATCATTGTATCAAAGGGCAGTGATGCTAGTTCTTTCCTTGCTGTCCTATAAAAGGTGCCTCTATTTCCTTACTTTCTAGTTATTCTTTATTTCTAAGCTTTTCAAATCTTAGAATACTGCTTTGCTCACCTGCTCTGAGACACTGATGATTCCCTACAGAACACCAAACTCACCTGGCCTCCAGACTTTGGCCCACGTTACTCTGCCAGCTCTGGTTCTTATTTCTCTTCTATGTAATTCCCCTTACTGGGAAAAATTAACTCTACCTGTTGCCCTCAGTATGATTCCTAATAGTTGCTTTTTCACTTCTCTGTATCTTTGTTCCCTCCTCTATGGAACATAGTTTTATTATTATTATTATTATTATTTTCAGATTTTGGCTGGGGCTGGGTTTGAACCCGCCACCTCCAGCATGTGGGGCCAGCGCCCTACTCCTTTGAGCCACAGGCACTGCCCCTGGAACATGGATTTAACGATGGTATAATCCACGGAAAGTGCTCAGAACACAGTAAACACTGTATGTGTTGAAGGTGATTCCCAAGGTCTCTGTCCCTGAGAAGGATCTATTCCTGATTTCTATCTTTATCAGTCAATAGATGCAGTTGTATTTTGTCCAAATGGATGCAAGCAAAGTCCGTGCACCTGCATTTCATTTTGAAATCCCAGGGAATAATTCGGCAATTCTGTTCATTTCATCCATATTTATGTTGTGCCTTCAATGCCCAGTGTACTGTGTGCACACAACTGACTTGGCTGGAAGTTAAACATGAACGCTTAAATGTCTCCCGGATAAGAATAATAGCAGCCATTTACCCACCAACACTGAACCAGTTTGACTTCATCCTCGGCGGTGCCGTCTCCAACTGTCCTGCTGGTGTTTACAGCTCCCAGTTGCTGTGTGTCTCCCCAGTTGAGTATGTAATTGCTGCTGATCATTTTATGGTGTTTTCTTTTTCCGAGCTATACCTCCAGATTTCCAAAGGCCACATATCTTCTGTGTCCTGAACAGTCTTGTCAATGATCTGTTATTTTACCCGGGGTGGCCTTTATACTTGATGGTAACTACTACACATATCTGGAAGGCTCTGTTCAGGATGCAGTGAAGAACAGAGGTGAAATGCTTTTTTTTTGACACAGAGTCTCATTCAGTCATCCAGGCTAGAGTGCTGTGGCATCAACCTAGCTCGCAACAACCTTAAATTCCTGGGGTTAACCAATCCTCCTGCCTTAGCCTCTCAAGTAGCTAAGACTATGGGCGCCCACCATAATGCCTGGCTAATTTTTTTATTTTTAGTAGAGACAGGGTCTCAGTTTTGCTGAGGTTGGTCTCAAACATCTGAGCTCAAGGGATCCTCCCACCTCAGCCTCCCAGAATGCTAGGCTTACAGGTGTGAGCCACTGTGCCAGGTAAGGTAAAATTATTTCTGAGGTCATGAATGAACTTTATATAACTATGGAATTAATTCTTTCAATTTGGGGGTCTGGATAAGCTTTTGATGATTTGTCTGGGACGTAGGTACAGATTCAGTGGGTGCCTCCAGGTATCCCTTCTTTTGTTCTTTTAGGAGAAATGAATTCTGTGTGAAATGTAAACAAAATAGAAGAATTGTAAGTTAAATATTTTGTTTGTATGCTTACCGTATATCATTCTCTGGATATCTCATGTTCATAATTTTAATATGTATTTCTTTCAAAAATACTATAACAATGTTAAAATGGAAATATAAGTCAGAAACATCCAATCCCACTACCCTGAAGAAATTGATAGTTTTCATTTTTCTGTGATTCATGTCGGTTCCTTTTAATATACAGATGGTCTGTATTTTTGCATAGAGTCGAAGAAAACTGGTAATAGTAATTCTGGTAAAAAAGTGAAGCTGCTGTTTATGAACAATTTAGCAAACATATTTTTCTTCTTTATTATTTTTCGCCTATTCTGTGGGTGAGCACCCACATCACCTTTTATAGGACACCAAGGAAAAATAATAAAATTTGTTCTACATGTTTGTAAGATACTGCTGTCAGTTCAACCCAGTGGACTCCAGGGAAGAGATGGAGAACTTGCAGCCATGGCAGGCACGCAGCCAGCAGGCACAGCACATGAGCCCTCTCCCGGCCCTGTCCTGGGAACCCAATGGTCATGCTGAGGGTGGGGTGTCAGCTGCGTTGCCACGTATTGGGAAGTGAAGGCACATAGAGGCTAAGGGAGTGTCTCAGGGCCACTCTGAGTTCCCAACAGCGGAGCTCAGCAGCCAGGTAGATGTGAGCCTGGCGCTGATGACTTTGGCCGGTGCCCTTGAACATCCTTGGGCCCTTTGCCTTGTACCCCTTTATGGAAGGTTTCAGGCTGTCCATACATGGTGGTCAGCTGAATGGGTGATGGACAGGTGGAATTGCTTATACTGATCAGCTTATCCTTCCTCCTGCTTGATAAGGACTAAAATAAGACATTCCAGAGTCTTCTATTTCAGGTCACAAATGGAAAACTGAGTGTGTGTAAAGTGACTGTGTGAGAGACAGCGTAAGTGTGTATGTGAGAGTATGTGTGAGACTGTAAACCTGTGTGAGCGTGTGCTTGCGGGTGAACGTGTGCGGGAGAGCACGTGAGCGCGTCCGGGCTCACAGAGCATGGGCGAAGGTTTGCGGGAGAGCACGTGAGCATGTCCAGAAGGAGGCGTGGGTAGTGCAGACACAGCACAGGTGCTGCCCCTCTTGCAGTGCCCGCCACACTTACTCAATGCTCTTCACAATGCCATGTGGCAGGTGTTATAATCTGGGTTTACCATAGGGAGAAATCAGATTCAGAGAGATTAAGTACCCCCTCAAATTCATTCTGGTGAGTGGCCTGGCTGGGACTTGACCTTTAGCACCAAAGGCAGTAACTTTCTCACCACCCCACACTGAACAGCTCCGCAGGACAATGCCAAGGTCCTGACATTGTCACAGGGCAAAAGGAGCTGGGAGACAGAGTTAGGAGAGGGAGGTGAACCACATGCACCCTGAGAAGTCCTGGAGGGCAACGCTACTTAGGGGTCTTTGTGTGTATGGAGGGGCAGCCGTGGGGGACAGGGAGCAGAGCCGACACTGTGAACACCTGCCCCTGTGTGAGCACCCCTGGGAGGGATGGGGTCAAGGAGACAGTCTTCTCGCTATGTAGATGAAACAGTTTGGTGCATGGAAATATTCATGAAGGCGTAGGCCTTTCTGCCTGGCTTTACGGGAGAGCTACTGGCCAGAAATCACCTTCACGCAACGCGTTTGCCTTCTCTGCACCCCCCAGCCTCAGGTCTGCTTCCAGTAAGACTCAGAACAGAAGGTCCCGGGTCCCGAGCAAGGATGCAGGCCAAGGAAGTGAAAAAAGGCACTGTTTCTAAAGCATAAAGAAAACCCTTTACCCCTTTACTTTTAAAATCCCAGTATCCATGACAACTGGACAGAGTGAAGAAAATGGCCGTCCCCTCCCGCCTCATTGTTTAACCCTCAGTTGCTGCAGCAACTGCACACACTGGGCTCCCCAGACCCTCCGGGCGCTTTCTTCTTTCTCCAGCCCCCTTTATTGCCCCCTCCGCGGTGCCAGCCCTGCTTTGTCTGCATTGGGGAAGTCTGTGAGAACCGGGAGGGTTGAAGTGTCAGCCTCTTGCTGCTGTTGAGAATCCTTTGAGATGGGAGAAATTGGTAGAACAAAGGGGCAGGGGAACAAAAAGCCCTGAATTGCTGGCCCTTGCCTCTAAGAATCTTTATCATCTTAAACCTTGGGATTTGAGAGTGTCTAATTTTGCCTTTCTCAGGAATGGTTTGGCAGAAATACAGAGTGGGCTTAGGAAACTGGTTGGACAACAGTCTCAACAGAGGCTATTTCCCAGGGAGAAAAGGCCTGGTTAGCTCAAGTCTTTTGTCCTTCTTTCCTTCCTTCCTTCCTCCCTTCCTTCTTTCTCCCTTCCCTTCCCTCTCCCCATTTTGTTCCTCCCTCCCTCCATCCCTCATTCTCTTATATATATATTTCTAGTTAATACCCTCCCACTTAAAAAAAAAAATCTAAACAATTAGGTGGAGCTTCGAAACCTTCGAGTAATCCAAAACAAACAAACAACAACAACAACAAAACTTTGAGTAATTCCTTTCAATAGTTTGTGTTAAGTAAATAGTCAGATAGTTGCATGCAGATTTATCTCCTTGGTGATTTACCAACAATACACAAATACACAACACACAAATGTATTGCTCCGTTAGTGAAATAATGGAAAAAGTCTACATGAGCAGAAGTGAGTTTGGTTAAATACATTAAATCTTATCCACACTTTGGCGAAGTGATCACTTTTCATTCACTCATTCTGCGGCCATATGTTGGCCCCCTGCTGAATGCTGGAGATCAGTGGTGAGCAAAATAGACGCAGTCCCTGCCCCGATGAAGCTTAAAGATGTAGTCAGATGATGCAGAAATACATAGAAGTCACCAGTCGTGGCCTCTGTCCTGACGAACAATGACGGGACATAAAGAGAGGGCACAGATGTGGTGGTAACCTCGTCTGAGGAAGGGGCAAGGGTTCTCTGAAGGTCCATGGCCTTGAGCTGTGACTTGAAGGATGACCCAAAGCAGGTTCAGGTGTGCCAAGACACGCCGGCAAACCCTGCCTTCTCTATCATAGCAGAGGGAAATGAGAGAGTGTGAGTGTGTGGTCCTGGGAGGTTTCCAACTTCCTAACAGGAAAATGAGGGTGTTACTACTGTTCTCTCATGTTCCCTAATTTTTCTGAGAAGGAAGAGGTGAGAATGTCTGCCTCAAGTGACAATGGGGGATGGAGGGGGGGATTGGCAGGGAAGGTTTGGAAATGATGTAGAAGAATAGTGAAACAGGAAAAAGTTTGCAATATGTGAAATAAAAAAAACAGGAGGTACAACTAGAACGTCTATTCCACTCTGAATGTGGACTGAAAAAGTAAAACGGTAACACGTGCGGGTATGTGGATATCTGCTCATTTTCTGATAAGTTGGATTCTAAGCAACTTAAAATACGTTGTGCTTTTCTCTATTTTCCAAATTATTAAAATAACATGTTTTACTTATTTTTTTTTCTTTTTTTTGAGACGGAGCCTCAAGCTATCCCCCTGGGTAGAGTGCCATGGCATCACAGCTCACAGCAACCTCCAACTCCTGGGCTCAAGC
>CAUYQV010098432.1:0-30865 GCA_963574575.1 Galagoides demidoff | reverse complement strand
AGCTGGGACCACAGGCGCCCGCCACAACGCCCGGCCATTTTTTGGTTGCAGCCATCATTGTTGTTTGGCGGGCCCGGGCTGGGGATTCGAACCTGCCACCTTAGGTGTATGTGGCTGGCGCCTTAGCCGATTGAGCCACAGGTGCCGAGCCCTGGGTAAATATTTTAAAGGGAAGTTGGGAAGGAATCTCTATGGCATGCTGTGTTATACCTTCTACATAAACCCAAAAGTTCAGATTGTTCATTACTAATGCCTGCTTCAAGATGAGGTTAGAAACTGAACTATGCCTATTTTGCATGTTGTATTGCTTATGAAAACTTCATGAATGAAGTCAGAGTGAAACAGCCTGCCAGCTCTGTGTGGTTGGTCTCTAAAGTCATCTGGTCCAGCTGCTGGCCCTGTGCCAAGATGAAGCTTCTCCAGTAAATATCTACTGTCATCCCTAAATTTGTGGGCCCAGAAGAGTTTGCCTGACATCCCTACTCTCTCATCAGACTGGCCATTGCTGTACCTGTCCCACCATCTCCTCAACCTTCCCTTAGATGGGCTGCCCTGACCTCTCTTGGTACAGCCCATCTAAGTACAGCTGCTGCCAGGTCCCAGCCATTTGCTGGGGCTGCTGGACTCAGCTCTCTGGATACCTTGCCTTGTCATTTTAGCACCCTTATCATTGCTCATGAGAGTGAACACTCCAGAATGAGTGCCCACAGGCCTACTATCTGGGTTCTTACCACATTCCTTCTTGGATTTGTGTCTCAGAGTTCCCCTCCCACTTTGACCGAGTGTGTGAGAAAAAGACAAATGTGATTCAGGATTTAGAAAGCAGTCAGAAAAACTAAAATTGCTAAGGAAATGAACCAATTGTATAAAGAGTTTGTTTAAAGTGCAATTATTTTTTCCAGTTTTATTGGCAAAAGCTGTACATGTTTGAGGTATACTATTTGATGTTTGTACACATGGTGAAATAATCACCACATTCATGTTCATTGACATAGCCATCATCTCATGTGGTTGTTATTTTATTTTCTCTTCCCTTTTGTATATGTATATGTTGAGAATACATAAGTTTCCCCCTCTTAGCAGATTTTAAGCATACAATTCAGTGTTGTTAACCCAGTCCCGTTTTTGCACATTAGGTCTCCAGAACTTACTTATCTCATAACTGAAACTTTGTCCCCTTTGGTCTACATCACCCATTCCATGCACCATATTACCCTTAATGCCCTGAATGCCATCAAAATGTCTTCCTTCCAGTATTTCTTTTATCTTTGGATAAAGAAAAAAAGTCATTGGGGGCCAGGTCTGGTGAATATGGAGCGTGACCTGGCACATTGTTGTAATCCAAGAGCCATGAGTTGTTGGCAAAAAGTTAAGATTGTTTTTGTCTAACTTTTTTAAGCAGCCTTTTCGGCACTTCCAGATAGTAAACTTGGTCCACTTGGTATAAAATTTTGTAGTGTTTTCATCAGTTGTGCTTGTTATTGGCTACCCTAACCTCTCTTCATCCGTAATGCTTTCTCTCCCCTCAGAAAACATTTAATCTGGGCTGTGCTCAGTGGCTCATGCCTGTAGTCCTTAGCACCCTGGGAGGCTCAAGGCAGGTGGATTGCCTGAGCTCACCAGTTCAAGACCAGCCTGAGCTAGAGTGAGACTTCATCTCTAAAAATAGGTGGGCACCTATAGTCCCAGCTACTTGGGAGGCTGAGGCAAGAGGATCGCTTGAGTCCAAGAGTTTGAGGTTGCCGTGAGCTATGATGCCACAGCACTCTACCTAGGGTGACAAAGTGAGACTCTGTCTTTAAAAAAAAACATTTAATCCATTTGTACCCTACCTTTTTCTTCATGGACTAACATATCCCTGATTTCACTTCCACTCTTGGCCAAGTTTAATAAAAAATTTAATGTTTGTTGCTGTATTTCAAGCTCCAACATTCTTGAAACAGCACACAAAAACACACAACAACAGTAATGAATGCTACTCAGCAAGACACTGCCATATATCAGCATGACCATGGATGTGAGACACTGATATATCAAGGTTATGAAATCTTATTGAGCTGTTTGTACAATGCTGCAGTGGTAAGCACACAGTGACAAGTTTGCAAGTTAATTATGAAACCTCAGGTATGTTGCTCAGGCTCATCTTGCACTCCTGACTCCAACTGATACTCCTACCTCAGCCTCTTGAGTAGCTGGGATTACAGAGATGAGCCACTGTGCCCAGTGCCTACCGTTTATTTTTATTTTATCTGCCTACCGGAATCTTATGTGATTGTAAGATTTCTGGTGTGTTAAATGGATGTGAAACACCAAAACAGTGTCATACAGACACACACTTGGGCCTGTGATGAGTTGTTTTCATTTCTATGAGAAATGTTCAAGTGTTATAAGGTTTTCTTTTGCAGTAATGACTCCTGGGCCCTAAAAGAAGGTCTGGAGATACATATGGAGACATCTGGTTCCAAAAAGGCAACCTAGCTAGGCATTGGCTACCCTTTCCCTCTCAGAAAATGAAACAGACATATTATGCTGTGCAGTTGGTTCACTCACTTAAAATCTTTATATATATCCAGCCACTACAGAAAACAGTATGGGAATTCACAAAAAAGTAAAAATAGAACTACCCTATGTTCCAGCTACTGAGTATATAAGGTCCAAAAATTAAGTTTCTGAACTTGTACCATGTTGGCAGCACTATATAAACAACTTAGTAAAGTTTCATAACCTTGGTATATCAGTCTCTCACAGCCATGTTCGTGTAGATGCACAGTAGTATCTTGCTGAGTGGTGTTATGGGGATAATGCTGTGAAGAATAAGGAGTGTACAAATGGATTAAATGTTTTTCTGAAGAAAGAAAAAGCATCACTAATGAAGAGGGGTCAGGGTGGCCAGTAATAAGCACAACTGATGAAAAAAAAATTCATACCAAGTGGACAGTGAACCAAATTTACTATCTGGAAGTGCTGAAAAGGCTGATTAAAAAAGTTATATGAGGCTCGGCGCCCATAGCTCAGTGGTTAGGGTGCTGGGCACATACACTGGGGCTGGTGGGTTTGAACCTGGCCCAGGCCTGCTAAACAACAATGACAACTACAACAACAATAACAAAAAATAGTCACATGTTGTGGTGGGCACCTGTTCTCCCAGCTACTTGGGAGGCTGAGGCAAGAGAAACACTTAAGCCTAAGAGTTTGAGGTTGCTATGAGCTGTGACGCCACAGTACTCTATGAAGGGTGACATAGTGAGACTCTGTCTCAAAAAAAAAGTTACGTGAAAACAACCTGAACTTTTTGTCAACAACTCATGGCTCTTGCACAACAATGAGCCACCAACTCCCACAGCACTGTCTGTGGAGGGAGTTTTTAGCCACTAAACAAATAACTGTATTGGAACACTCTCCCTACTCATCTTATCTGGCCCCCAGTGACTTTTTTCTTTACCCAAAGGTAAAGGAAATATTGAAAGGAAGACTTTCTTTTGAGACAGAGTTTCACTATGTTGCCCGTGGTAGAGTGCCAAGGCGTCACAGCTCACAGCAACCTGAAACTCCTGGGCTCAAGCGATTCTCTTGCCTCAGCCACCCTAGTAGCTAGGACTACAGGCACCTGGCTATTTTTTTGTTGGAATCGTCATTATTGTTTAGCTGGCCCGGGCTGGGTTTGAACCTACCGGCCTGGTGCACGGCGCTGTAACCACTGTGCTATGGGCTCTGAGCCACTTCAAATATGTTCTATTTTTTCTCTTTTGATCCATGTATTACTTGTGAGTGTGATTTTCTAGTTATGTTCTGTTTATTGATTGAGGACAGGGGACAATACTCTATAAGATACTATCCTTGGAATATATGAGACTATTCTGTTTGTGAATATTCTAAAGATAGTCAAAAGAAGTGTTTACTTAGTACTTGTTAGATGATGATTTTATAAATATCCATGAGGTAGAATTTGTTAAATAGTGTTGTTCAAAATTCTAATTTTTTGTCTTCTTGCTGGATCAATAATTGAGAGAAATGTTAAAATCTACAACTATTTTGTCTATTTTTCTCTTTTAATTTTGTCAGATTTTTGCTCAATGGATTTTGAAGTTCTGTTATTAGTGTTTTCAACCTTTTTTTAAATCTTGTGGTACACTTAAACTTATAGTTAAACTTTTGCAGCACACTTAAATTGTGTTGATCAAAAAAAGAGTAAAAAAAGAATATACTTTGAACATCTTTTTTTTCTTTTTTTGAGACAGGGTCTCACTTTGTCGCCCTGGGTAGAATGCTATGGTGTCAGAGCTCACAGCAACCTCAAATTCCTAGACTCCCGTGATCCTCTTGCCTCAGCCTCCAAGTAGCTGGGACTATAGGTGTCCACCAGAACACCTGGCTATTTTTAGAGATGAGGTCTCACTGTTGCTCAGGCTAGTCTCAGACTCCTGTTCAAGCAATCCATCTGCCTCAGGCTCCCAGAGTTCTGGGATTATAGGCATGAAAATAATTTAATTAATGATCTTTAAAATTTTTCAGGGTACACCTAAGATCCTCTCATGACACACTGGTTGAAAATCACTGTTACTAGGTGCATGCATATATACTATTGTTAAGTCTTTCTATTGGATGACTCTGATTATTATGTAATGCCCATCTTTATGGTAACACCTCTTATCTTAAAGGTTGCTTTGAGCATGATATATCTTTTTTCCAATCCTTTACTTTTGATGGATCTGTGTTTTCATATTTCATAGTATATCTCTTATAAGTATGATATAATTTGATATGTTTCTTTATCCAGGCTTGCCTTTTAATTAGAGGATTTAGTCCATTTACATTTAGTATGAATACTAATATGGTTTGTTTTAATTCTGTCATCTCACTATCTGTTTTCTATTTCATCTTTGTTCCTTTGTTTTTCATTTCCTGTCTCCACTTTTCTCTGTTCTGTTGACTTCTTAGATAAATTTCTTAGTGTTATTAGTGGTTGCTTTTGAGTTTTGGTATCTAAGGTGGTAGCCACTAACAACATTAAAATCGAATTAAGTTAAAACTTCAGTTTCTCAGTTATATTAACTGCATTTCAAGGGCCCAGTCCTTATGTGGGCCTCCTGTTATATTGGACAGTACAGACATAGAATATTACATTACCACAGAAAGTTCTTTTAGATAGCTCTCTAGGGATTAGGATCAGGATTTATTTTGAAACCGAATTGCCCAGGTCAAGACAGCACCATGTGGAAAGAGTAATATCTTAGTCAAAAGGTGTGTGTTCTGCTGTGTCTTACTCCTGTGTCTATAGGCAGATGTCTTTACTGCCCTGAGTCTCAGTTTTCTCTTCTAAACATGGAGATAGTAATTCCTGCTCTTTGTGCTCTGTGGAGTGTGGAGAAGAGAAAACCTATTAAATGGTAAGATGCTTTGCAAAGATGAAAGCAGTTTTCTTAAAAAAAAAAAAGGTATCACTCCTTAAAAATTGATCTCTTTGGTTGTCTGTGTTTTGTTTGCCCTTTCAGATTGCTGATGGAACTGGAATCTCCTTCTTGGTGGCCCTTCAGCTCCAAGCTTTGGAAGACGCCACCAGAAACAAAGCCCAGAGAAGGTACCTCAGCGGCCAGTTGTGAGCCTTTTGGAAAAGAAGGCATAGTGATCAAAATTCCTGCCATTATTTCCCAAAGGACAGAGTCTCATGTTAAGCCAGGGAGGCTTACCGTCTTTGTCTCTGGGTTGGAAATCCATGACTCCAATTCTTTGCTCATGCACAGGTTTGAAAGAGAAGATGTGGATGACATTAAGGTCCATTCACCTTATGAAATTAGCATCCGCCAGCGATTTATTGGAAAGCCAGATGTGGCTTATCGTGTGATATCTGCAAAGATGCCAGAAGTCATTCCTATTTTAGAAATGCAGTTCAACAAGAAGATCGAATTGTTGGAAGATGCCTCAATGCTCAGAAGCATGAAAGCTTCTCCTGTGGAGAAGAGCAGCTCCGTCTGGCACGCAGGTGGGTGAGCAGTGAGGCGGCATGTGCATGGACTTCTGAAATGACAGCCAGACCCAACCATACACTTGGAAGTACTTTACAGATGTACCACTTAGAACCACTGCTTGCTTCCAGCTCATGAGAGATGGCACGTTTCTTTATACATATAAATAATTACAATGTTCCTTAGTGCTTGACATCTGTGAACCTCACATTACCGAGATTTGTCATGCATCCAATAGATACGTGGATTTCACAATACGTCAGTGCGTGGTTTGGGTGTGGTTTTTGTCCCCCCTAAAACTCATGGTGAAGTTTGGGAGGTGGGGTAATAGGAGCAGATCATAGTGAGTTTTGACTGTGGTGAGACTAGATCAGTCCCACAGCACTCCTTGGGTTCTTTGTCTTTGCACATGTCTGTTTCTGCTTTCACCTTCTTTGCCATGTTAGGAAACAGCCCAAAGCAGTCGGCAGAAAATAGCGTTTCCCAGATTGAACTTCCCAGCTTACAGAACTATGAGCTGCATATACCTCTTCTCTCTATAAATTACCCAGGCTTTGGTATTCTGTTAAAGCAACACAAAATAGAATAAGACACAGTCAGAAAGGTTTTCAGAATGCATGTTTCAGGCCAGGCATGATGGCTCACGCCTGTAATTCTAGCACTCTGGGAAGCCAAGGCAAGTGTATTGCTTGAGCTCAGAAGTTTGAGACCAGCCTGAGCAAGAGTGAGACCTTGTCTCTACTAAATATAGAAAAACTAGCCAGGCATCATGGTAGGTACCTATGTTCCCAGTTGCTGGGGAGACTGAGGCAAGAGCATCACTTGAGCACAGGAGTTTGAGGTTGCTGTGAGCTGTGATGCCAGGGCATGCTAGCCTTGCACAACAGAGTAAAACTACTTCTCAAAAAAAAAAGAAAAGGCATGTTTCAGAATGGAAGGAATCATCAAGTTCATCATTCCCACCTGTTGATCTCATTTCCCCTGTCAGATTTAAGAACCAGCCTTCAGGTCTTAACTAGAACCAACCAACCACCCTGGCCCTGGTGAGTCTCTGTTCCCTCCCCACTTGCCCTGCTACACTCCTGTGTCCATCAGTGTTTAAGCCACATCTTCCCTGTGCACTGCCAAGATGTGTTTAGGGATCTGTACCTTTGAGAACTCCATAGTATGGTCCAGTGTGTCTGGCACAAGTCTCAAGGTACTGTGCAGAGTTACCCTGGGGGCTCTTCTGCAGGACCCACATGGAGCATGAGCTTCAGCTGGGCCTGACACATGTGTGCTTTGCACCTGCACAGTGTTTAGGTCCTGCCCCACCCCCCCACCCCCAGTGCTAGGGAGCCTGACTTTGTAGTTCACCATTCTCATGAGGATGAGGTGGCATCCAGACATTATTTTAACTTATGTTCTTTCATTGGTTGTGAGATGGAGTATCTGATGTTTCTTATTTGTTTTGGGATGCAGTTTTGCCCAGTGGCTTACCTGTTCCATTTTCTTCTTTCCTACTGGGCTGTCTTTTTTTTTTCCAGATTTTCAAGAATTTTAACTATTCTAAATATTAATTCTTTTAGACTTTGGAGGCCACAATCACTTCTTCCAAACTGTTGTCTTCTGTTAGAGAAATCTTTAATCTCGTTGTGGTAAAATCCACCAGTTTCCTCTTTAAGTTTGTTTTTGAGCCCGGATTAAGAAATCCCAAAGACATGAAGAACTCCATTTTCTAATATGATCAAAATAGATAATAAACTGGTGTGTGTTTATATGTAAAATGTTTATGTGATACATATTTACTACAGGTACATACTTTAATGTGTATGTGTATATATGTATAATATAAAACATGTATACAAGTAATCATCTTTCCTTATGAATTTGATTGCCAAATATCTGTTAAAAGTAAGAGAAATGTTTGCTACTAATTTGCCTTTTTTAAATTCCTCTTAAGTGATTGATTTCCGTTTCTTCATCTTTTTTTTTCTTTGCGGTCCCCTAGGGTTCAAGATCAATGATTTTAGTTTCAGTGGTCTGTTTCCCTATCACATGAATAGGGCTAGTTGACTTTAAGTTTAAAAATTAAATATATGTGGTGATTGTCCTGATCCCATAAAATGTTGGAAATAATTTATTTGGAAATTTAATTTAAAAACTTACATTCTTGGTATTTCCACATTTTTCTGTGGTCCCTAGATCAAGATACAACACAGAAACTGACACACATAGGTTAAGCAGTGCCAGCCATCAGGTAACCCTCACTAGAAGGCCTGCCCACTCAGCCTGAGGAAGGAATGCTGACTGAGCTCCGCCTGGCATGTACCTTCCAAGCGGCGTTATAGTACAGTGTTCCTCCTGGCAAAGCTCAGAACTGCAGGACACATTCTTAACACAGCACAGACATAAAACCCTCCTATATCAAAAAGAATCAGCCAAGATCCTAGAATCTCCCTAGGGAGGGAGATTTTAGATGGAGATGGGGACACAAATGGGATGAAATGTAACATAACATCTGTTATTCAACATGAGAAGACTGAAGGGCACCATGACCTTGACTCACAGGAGAACGAGCAGAGAGGTCAGAGTCCCAGTGTAAGGCAGGCCAGACAGAAGTAGGAAGAGGGGCTCTACTGCTACCCAAGTGGACAGAACATGTGGCACAGGCATGTGACCAGGGAAGATGTGTGAGGATGTCCCATGCATTTGGGGACTGTCCTCGTGGATGAGGACTGACGATGTGGCACAGGCGTGTGAGTTAGGAGGTGAGAGGATGTCCTCTGCAGATGGAGACTGTCCTCTTGGGTCAGGACTGAGAGGTGGCACAGGCATATGACTGAGGGTATGAGGTTGTCAGGTTGTCATGTCCAGGTGGGGACTGTCTTAGTGGATGAAGATTAAAGAGGTAGCTGGCTCAGCGCCTGTAGCTCAAGCGGCTAAGACATCAGCACATACACAGAGTTGGTAGGTTCGAATCCAGCCCAGGCCCACCAAACAACAATGACAACTACAACCAAAAGTTAGTCGGGCACTGTGGCAGGCACCTGTAGTCCCAGCCACTTGGGAGGCTGAGGCAAGAGTATCACTTAAGGCGTGGCTCAAGTGGCTAAGGTGCCAGCCACATACACCTAAGGCGGTGGGTTCAAATCCAGCTCAGGCCTGCCAAATAACTATGACGGCTGCAACCAAAAAATAGCCAGGCATTGTGGCGGGCGCCTGTGGTCCCAGCTACTTGGGAGGCTGAGGCAGGAGACTCGCTTGAGCCCAGGAGTTGGAGGTTGCTGTAAGCTGTGATGCCATGGCACTCTACCCAGGGCGACAACTTGAGGCTCTGTCTCAAAAAGACAAACAAAAAGATTAAAGAGGTAGCATAGGTGTGTGATTCAGGGGGGAGGTGTGGGGAAGTACTTGGCAGTGGGGTGCATCTTAGTGTGGACCCCGAGATGTTCTGCAGGTGATGTGTTGGGGTGTCCTATTATAGGTGTCGCCTTTTGTGCTGTCCAGGCATGTGTGTTTTCATAGGCCAGGTTTATTGGAACTGAGATTCTCCTGGATATCAGTGGTTAAGTGTATAGGAACAATTTCCTTCTCTGTGAAATGGTTCTGACATGTTTTAAGATTATTTCATGTTTGGGGTTAGGTTTCATTGTTCATCTGGGGTGATCTCACCTACCTACGGTCACAGGTTACGGGCTATAGCCACAGAGAGTCTAGCTATTTGCACAGCACTACCTAGGGCTTGGACCTTGGTTTTCTTGAGTAACTGTGATGTGACTTACTATGGGCTACAGCATGATTGCCACTGGAGTTACTTCTAGGTGTTTGGGATGTGTTGAACTGTGTTGTGATGGCACACAGCTCCATCTAAGTACTGACGCCCTGTCCTGAGCTGTCCAGTGGGGCCAAATCTGGGTGCTCCTTCCTCTGGTGTGGGTGGGCCCCCAGGTGGTGAATTGGGGTTTGCACAGCACAGGGACCACATGCAATCAAGAAGTCAACTGGGGTACCCCAGCAAATGGGGTTCTGTTTGCTGGGATCTTGATAGTGCTCAGGGACCAAAACGGCTTTTAGGACTTCTCTCTTGCTGCCACTTTGCTGTTGTTGTCATCACATGTCACAGCATATTCTAATTCCTCTGTTTACCGCTCCTGGCTAGAAACTCTAGGCCCTGGGAGGTGGAAACCATGACTGATGTCTCAGAAATTCCTGCCACTCCCAGGTGGCCACACGGTGGCAGTCGTGCAACGCTGGGTTGGGCGCTTGTCCTGTGAGTGACACTCTGGGCAGGGAGACTTTCCAGAGACCTGAGTGGTGATGTCAGTGCTTGCTGGATGGATAGAAGTCACAGCCTGGCCTGGGCCCCCACTGGCCATGTTGGGCATGGGACGTGCCATTGTAAATTGCTGTTTTTCTGCATTGCATCTTTAAAATAACCCTGTTATTTTTGAGCAGTTTCAGATTTACGGGAAGAGGCGTGAGATAGTACAGAGTCCCTGTATCTCCCTGGCTCCCTACCCATTTGTTAACACCTTCCTTCATGTGATGGTTGTGTTCACCTATTTCTTATCTTAGAACCCATTTTTTATCTTACTTGAGACCTCTCCTGGGCCCTGGGGCTGTGACAGCCTTCAGGAGGCCTGGCCTAGGGTATAGGATGGCCCTTTGGGGGTTGTCTCTTATTTTCTCACGGTCAGTCCAGGCTGTCGGCTTGAGAGGAAGGTACAGTGCACAGAGCCCTCCCACGCCCTCTGTTTGGCCGAGTGTAGTGTTTTCTAAGGGCTACGTCTGTTTTCTGGGGTTTCTTTGTTGCCAGCTACCAGTTACTTTCTCTGAAAGACCTCTAGGCACTTCCCTCCCCCATGAACCTCCTGCCTGAGCCGCAGTCCCTTAGAACCTTGCCTAGGCTTCTTGCACCTCCTAGGAACATCTGCCTGTCCTTACAGTAACAGTTGGCACCACTGTGGCCAGGCCAGCAGGCATACAGGCCAGTATAGTAGGGATAATTGGGGTTGTCTCTGTGAGGTCAGGAGCTTCAGGTCATCTTTTGAGGCAGAGAAGTTCCAATGGGAGCCCACAGGGGTCCCAGAATGGCTGGATTCTAGCCACTGGCATGGAATTAGGAACATCTTCTGTTTCAAATATCTGGGGATTTAAGCAAAATCCCATTTGTTAAAATTCAGGAATGATCAATGTGTATCTTTCTGTGATGCATCTTCAGGTGTTTAAGTGTAAGCCAGGGCATGGAGGCTGTGCCCTCTAGGCATGCTTCAGGGCTGAGGGATCCCAGTTGGAGGAGGGGCCAAGGAGAGCAAGAAGCCAACAGGTCAGCATGTGAAGGTGGGAGACCACATGGGGACCTGGCAGGGCCTGCATAGGACACTGGGTGCTCTGAGGAGGGAAGATGCACACTGTGGGCTATAAGAGCCACTGTCCTGCAGGTGAAGGTTAGTCTGTAGTCTCTGACCCAGGCTGGTAGTTATCAGGGATGGATACCTCCTTTCCTGTTGTTCTGTCTTCCAGCCCAGCACAGTCCAGTCAGGGTATCCTTGCTGACCAGTTCAGAGAGGTACTTCTCCCCCAGGTGCCATCATTTAAGACCCAGTGGGGCTATGGCCATGAGGTCCCTGCTGGGGGAAGTCCTGATTAGCAGAAGTGCTAATTAGCAAGCCTTTAGGTGCTGGTTGGGGCAGAATTTTGGAGCTGCATCTGTACACATGAGTTTCACAGGTTATAAACATGGTGGCTTGCAACCAGATTTTGTTGAAGAGTAGAATAGGTGTAGGATTCTGGGAAGCACTTGTGTGGTGGGTATGAGGTTGAGGTTGGTACCTGAGCTCTTTCCACCTGGCCCAGATCCTGTCCCTCTTCAGGGTTCCCTGGAAACCCACGTCCCTGTGCTGATCCAGGTGTGGCTGGCCCTCTTAGCCAGAGCTACCAGGGAAGGTGAATTTGAGAATTTTAACAAATGATAAGACTGAAGCTGGAGGGGTGTGGGTGTGTTGAGATGACAGTTTCTCCTCTGTGAAGGGCAGGATCTCTATGGATGTCTTAGAGACTGGCCAGGCCCAGCCCTTGAGAGCTTTCACCCCCGAGATGTAGTTCCTTCTCTTCTGATGCCATGTTTAGCAGCCACTCCCAGGCTACCCCATCTCGTCCCACTGTTGGGAGAGTGTGGATTCTGTTCTCCATGGGACCTTGGGAGGGGCACCGAGGCCACTCACCCATCTCCACCCCACTCATTCCCAGCATCCTCAAACAGATGTCAGCGAACTGTGTGCCATGGAGAAGAACAAACAAGAGATGTTAATTGAGTCCTTATCTGAGCCAGGAGGTGCTGGGGCTGCTGTTGGAGGCAGCTCTCTAAATAAAGGACAGGTGGCCACTGCAGGGGGAGGGGGCGGTTATCACCACCTGCATTATTTATGGCCAGCACCTTCCACCTGGGGTGAAACTGCTCAGCTGCAAGTGTCCTAGAGCCACAACCCCATGTGCTATAACACAGGGCATCTCTGACTCAACTCCTACCTCAGCCAATGTGGATGTTCAGCTTCACTTGGCCTGGGTGAGTGGCTACTTCTTGTGCTCTGCAGAACTACAGCATCCTGCAGGGTAACTCAGATATCACTGCATTTTCCCAGTGCTGTGTTCTATGTGCATTTCAGCAGGGGCGAGTGAATCTTGTGTTTTATACTTCAAATCTTTTTTTTTTTTTTTGAGACGGAGGCTCAAGCTATCCCCCTGGGTAGAGTACCATGGCATCACAGCTCATAGCAACCTCCAACTCCTGGGCTCAAGCGAGTCTCCTGCCTCCGCCTCCCAAGTAGCTGGGACCACAGGTGCCCGCCACAACGCCTGGCCATTTTTTGGTTGCAGACTTCATTGTTGTTTGGCGGGCCCGGGCTGGGGATTCGAACCCGCCACCTTAGGTGTACGTGGCTGGAGCCTTAGCCGATTGAGCTACAGGAGCTGCAGAGACTCTGTCTCTTAAAAAAAAAAAGTTCCTATGAATTTCTTTCCCAAATATTTGGTTTTGATAAATTGCATTTATACTGTTTGAGGATTCTCTATGACTCATGCAGTGACATGGAAAATTTCCACAAAATATTAGGTGAAGGAACTGTATTATGCATTGCTATAAAAACAAAATAACAAAAAAGTGACACATGACTATCTGTATCTGTATATATGTATGAAAAAGGAAGGGAAGGCTATCACCTCAAGGTAAAGAGGGTTGAGATAAGAAGACCATTCATTTTTGACCCCCCCCATATATATATATGTACGTGTGTACACACACATCATTTGAATAATTTATAATAGAAATGTATTATGGCATGGCTTACATAATTTGTCTAAATATTTTTAACTTTTAAAAGTAAAATTTTTACCTTTTGATTAGCTAACTCTGAGGCCAAAACTAAATGTTTAAAATAATGCATTTGTGTTATTTCTGTATATTTTGTTATTTTATTCTTAGAGTTCTGTATACCATCATGATATCTACTTTTTTAATGCTCTACAATAGGAGATCATTTTCCTAATATAGTGTTAACGTTCATCACTTTTCTTCCCTTTATAAAAAGCCCAAACTTGATATAAGTACAAGGTGATTTTGTTTTAATTAGATTTAAATGGGACAGAAAGAAATGAATAAGTACTATTCAGATGAAAGCATTCACCAATAAAAAGAATGACAGAAAAATAAGGGTATGTAATACCAAAGTAAATGTCAGATGTCTCTGAATTATAAGTATTAAAATGAAAGGTAAAACACAGTAAGAAAACAGAGTATTACAAAATAATCTGCTGAGTGGGGCAGACTCTTCTATGTATAGAATTAAAGCCAATATTCATAAAGACCTTATCTATAATATTACTATATTAAAACATAAACTTTCCAATATAAAAAATCATGGTTTTGAATGATAATTAATTCTAAAGTTACTATGCCTAAATCATGGAGTTTCTTTAAAAATGAATAAAATAAGCAAGGTATAAAAAAAAGTAATTCACAAAATAATAAATCACTTAATAAAATGGTCAAAAACACTAGAATTAAACAAATCAAATTAAAATGACATTTCTTCCCCTATGAGAATGATAAAAATTAAAAAATAAACAACTAAACCAGGCCGGGCACAGGGGCTCATGCCTGTAATCCTAGCACTTTGGGAGGCTGAGGAAAGAGAGACCTCAAGACTACAAAAACAGAAAAATTAGCCAGGTGGTAGCACACACCTGTAGTCTCAGCTACTTAGGAGGCTGAGGCTATGCCACTTTAGCCCAGGCAACAGAGAGAGACTCTATCTAAAAACCACCCCAAAACAAACAAACAAAAACCAAACACCCCCAAACATATAATTTTGGAAAACATATAGGAAAAGAGACAATCTCATATCCTATTCTTAGGAATATAAATTATTATCTTTCTAGAAGTCTGTTTGGAAATATGGGTCAATTTTAAACGTGTGTTTCCATGATCCAGAAATCCTACATTGAGAAATTTAATGTAAGATAAAAAGCAGCCTCAATGCAGAAATTTACGTATGTACATATGTATGCGTATAGCACACACACAAATTTATCTTTAATAGCAAAAAGTTTAGAAGCAATATGAAAGTCTATCAATAGGGAACTGTAAGGCTACATTACAATATATACATATAAAACACAACAGATGCAAACACTAACGTAATGAGGATTTATTTGAAACTACCAATTATTTGTACTCTTGTTAAGTGGAGGGGAAAAGCAGGTTTGAGATATGTTAAGTGTAATTTCATTTATGTAAAATTACACATTTATATTTATATTTGCATAGCAAGTATAATCTGTGATATATATCATATTGTTTGCTAAGCTGCTTTCAGGTCATTTTTACTTTCTATATTTCTGTGTTTTGATGTTTTCTAAAACAATAATCATCTATTATATTTAGATTGAAAAAGTTAACTTTATTTTGAGGGAAAAAGATAAGGAAGAAATATTGAACTATAACAACACACAAAGCTAACATCCTCCTTCACACAATATATTCAAATTTTAAATGCTAGTCTACAAAAAAGTGCTTACCAAATGCTTGGTCTTCTCTGAAATATTTGCCTTCTTTTGGGAATTTCCCTCCTGTAGCACTATCTAAGGGAAAAAAGCAAACAAAGTTTTACAGTGATTCAAAACAGATTTAAATTTAGTCACTTACTGCCTTCTCATAAAATAAAGGTTAAAAAAAAAAAAAGAGCCATTAAATGTGGTTAGACCTGATGATCTTCAAACTTTCTCTGTTCATGATGCCCTTAGGCCAAAAGAAATATCCAAGAGCTCCTTACTATGTAATTAAGGTCAAACAATTGCCTAAGCGTTTATGTTCTAACAATCCTGTAGACCCCTGAAAAGATAATACATATAAGTTGAAAAACAAATTTTAGTTTATTCTTAAATAACTACAATTGCTCGATAATTAGAGGTGTATTAGGCACTGCATAAATTTCACATACCATGGAGTATGTATTTCAGATTGGAAATGGACACTCTGATTTCCTGTGGCATAATCATTTTCAAATGCCAAATGCCAAAACCTCAGTTTCACAAAAATTGAGAAAGAAAGTAATCAAACATTGAAACTGCGAACTACATTCAGTTACAAAGTGTATGACAAAAGATAAGTATTGTAGTGTTTCTCTCGAAAATTTAAAATATTATGATGCTTCCTTGAGGGTGTGTTGCAGTGCCAGGGTACCACAGTGCCTGGTTTGGAAACATCAGAATTAAACATAAAAAACTCTCAAAGATTTTATTCAACAAGACAGCACATAACTGGCAACAGAAACAAACCAACCTACTTCTATATAAATGAGAGAAGTATAAATCCACTACATGGGGCACAGCAATATATTTTATTTCTTTAGTAACTGAAGCAATGTGCTTTTTTTCTACATGTCCTGCCACATACACACACAAATTGTATTTAAAGTCTCTCCCAACAGATACCGTTTTTTGATGAAAATCCTGATTCAGTGATTGCTGCAGCTCCTGAATAGCATCCGAAAGTTGCTTGAACTCTTCTTGCTCTTCAACTGGAACAGAACTGAACATAGCAAAATAGATTAAAATAACATTTATTGAGTCCTTAACTTTGAAAGGCTAAAATAAAATCCTGCCCTCAAATAACTTAGAAGAAACCATCTGCTTTCATGTTTCTGAATTATATGCTTTCATATGACAGCCATTTAAAACAGATTATCTAGCCTCTACTACAGAGAGAAAATAAAAATCAGATGAGCTCTTTTGATTTTTTTCTCATCAGATCTATGCATTTGTCCACCCTTCCTAACTTTACTCCTAATAAAATGAACCTGGTGTTCTCTTTCCTGTTTAATACTAGTATCTCCACCCTTGCTCTGGCTCTCTTCTCTCCACATGTCTTATTCCTGGATCCAGGCCTTCCATCTGAATATGCTCCATGTTAGTTTTTGCCTATCAGGCATATTAGTCATCTATTTTTATTCTGCAGTAAACTCTCTGCGAATAGCCTTTTCCCATTTTTCTGTTATCTTTTTTCTTATCAGTTTGTAGCAGCATCTTGTATGTTAGAAATAGTCCCTGGATCTTGTTATCAGAGGTTAGGAATGCTTTGTGGCATATGTTGCAACTATTCTGTCCCAGCCTGTCACTTTCCTTTTGACTTAATCTGTGGTATCTTTTACTATGCTCTATCTGCCTCCTATCCCCAGTCTTTTCAGCTTTCTGCGGCTTACAAAATCAACTTTTACTAAAAGGAACAATTTAGAAAAGCTCTCATCTGAAGCAAATAACCTCAAAGACATCAACAAATTAGAACAAAAAAAAAATCCTTCTACTTAAAATCAATATATACTTGAGGACACCCAAGTAGTCATAACTTTCAAGTGATTCTTTCTCCTATATAATCTGAGTGAAAAACAAAACCAAAAAACTCTGTTGGAGTAAAATCTTCCTCCAGACATTAACTGATCTGCAGGAAGAAAGAATCTAGACAATTACTGTTCATCTATGAAGACAAATACTCTAGATGTAACTTAGAAAAGTAAGTTAAGACTTTAAACTAGTCAGGCTAACACACTAACAACAAGAAAGACACAAAGGATGTATTTCACAATTAAGAGTTAGATAAAAGAAAAAGAATTTTTCTTTCTTTAGAAATGTCAAGTTTAAGTAATCTATTAAGGAAGATAAAAGAAACAAGGTGGACTGCTGGGTTATAAAATATTACTTACAATTCACTTTGCATTTTGAAACTGTATATATTTTATTTGTACATGTCCTACTTACTCAAGTCTCTCCAATTTCATTAATCCCTCCTGGTGTGCGGCATTTAACTGCTGCATTTTGTCTGCAGAGGATTTCTATTAAGGCAAGTTTAATAATCTCACATTAAATCTCTCATTTTCAACATTATCAGTGATTTTTTTTTTCCAAAAAAGCTTCCTAGCACAGGCTGCAAAATGTTTACTCACTCTGCTATTTCTGTCATCAGAAATAAGAAATTTGAAATAGGCATTCATGATGAATGAGGACTTTCTTGACCTAACACAAATATGGAATTCTTACCATCATTAGGAACTGTACTAGATACCAGGAATTCCCAAGACTAACTCATAGTTGCGGAACTTAAGTAGCTCAGTCTCCTTGAAGAGCCAGATACATGAATAAAAATCTGTGAAAACCTGTGAAATATCTCGTTCCCATACGATGGGAACAATGAAGAATAACACTTAATCCAACTTGGGTAATGGCTGGGGAGACAGGTCGGAGAGGGATACAAAGGGGTAACAGATATCTGAACTATATTTTAAAAACAGAGGAATAGCCAAGCAAAATTGTGTGTAATTGTGAGAAAAAAAGAGACAGACATATAGAATGAGAGAGTTGGGGATCCGTACCTGTGGCTCAAGTGGCTAAGGTGCCAGCCACATACACCTAAGGTGGCAGGTTTGAATCCAGCCCAGCCCAGCCCAGCCCACCAAAACAACAATGACGGCTGCAACCAAAAAAAAAAAAAAATAGCCGGGCATTGTGGCAGGCGCCTGTGGTCCCAGCTACTTGGGAGGCTGATGCAGGAGACTCGCTTGAGCCCAGGAGTTGGAGGTTGCTATTAGCTGTGATGCCACAGCACTCTACCCAGGGGGATAGCTTGAGACTCTGTCTCAAAAAAAGAAAGAAAGAAAGAGTTGGCACACACATGAGCAATCTTTAGAGATATGTGATGTTTAGGAGGCATAAGCCTAGCATGATGTGTGCAAAGAAGTGTTTACCAATACAGCTAAGCAGAGCTAGAGCTTAAGGTCTAATTGCCTGGTGTTACTCTGGTGTTACCCTAGTGTTTTTCTAAGAGTGTGCTATCCTAAAAATGGGAATAAATTAAACAAACAGATAACTCATAATCTTCTCAAATTCTCTAAATTACTGAAGAAAGAAAAATGAGTTTCTCTCTGTTAAAGTTACTGTCTTGAACTGAATCTTATAATGCAATGCTAGACATGCTTGATAAACATTACCACAAGCAGTTCACTTAGGCCCTTATTTGAAAGGCTAATATAAATATGAAATATCTCAATTATTCAAAGAACACTATAGTATATGTGCAAACTTCAAAGAAAAGACCATAAGCCTATCAATTATTCTCTCCCTAACAGTTCCTAACATAGGAAAACAAACCTCAGTTATGAGATTAAAAATAAAACCCCCCAAACTCAGCCTTTCCCTGAGGTTAGCAAATATCAAAGAAAAACTCATTCTGAGAAATGCTTTTCAGTAACTAAAATCTGCCACTTTATATAAATATAAAAATAAATTCTACTCTAAAGGCCATACAATTTGATATCTATAACAAACATTTCAGAACAGATTAATAATTCTTTTAAATGATGTTACTGATATGCAACCCCAAAACACATTTAAATCTTACATGTTGCCAAAGAAATTCCATATATGTCTCACGGCATGCTTCTCTGAAGTGAATAAAGTTGATAATGCCACTTAAAAACCGATTTGTCCGTTTTCCTTCTAAAATAGAGAGTGAGATTATTTAAATAAAGTTTTGAACCAATATAAAAATGAAAATTCATCCTCTCCCACCACCTACTCTGCCCATAATAAACTAAAACCAGATAGGCGATAACAAAGTGCAAAGAATCTGTTCTTACTTACAAGTCAGAATATTATTAACTGGAAAAAAAAAAAAAAGACAAACTACTTTTGGTCATGAAGAAATAACAGAGACCTAGAAAAGCTGACAAAAGTATATGAAGCAACAAATTTTAGACACTGGATAACAGGGGCAGTAACAGGACAACAATCTCCAAGAGAACTGAATGAGGTAAACCCCAGAAATATACCAGCCTATGACTTGGAGAGTTGTGAGGGAGAACACAAACAAAACCTACAGGTCTTGCTAAATTAGGAAGACAGAGTTTAGAGCAGGGGTCCTCAAACTTTTTAAACAGGGGGCCAGTTCACTGTCCCTCAGACCGTTGGGGGGCCAGACTGCGGGCCCTGGGGCCGTAGTTTGAGGACACCTGGTTTAGAGTTTGTAGAGGCCAAAGCATCTAGGATGTATGAGACTCAGTACTTGATAAAAATTATCTGCAAAGACAAAGAGTTCCAGAGGCCTGTAGAGGAGTCTCCCCACGTTCTCACCTGAGTACTACTTGCTACATGAATATGAAGAAACTACTAATGCCAGGAAAATGACCAGAAATATCTAAAGTAGTTAAAAACAAAACTAATATCCAACAAGGTAAAATTCACAAAGTCTGGCATCCCATAAAAATGACTAGCTATGAAGAAAAAAAAAAAAAAAAGCACTGGGCAAAATGATCCATAATAAGAAAAAAAAAAATCAATCAATAGAAACATACCCCAACATAGATGATTGATTTAGTAGATAAGAATGTGAAAACAGTCTTAATAAATATATAGACAAAATCATTAGCATTAAGAGAAAAAGAAAAGTTTAATTTTAAAGACATGAATCAAATGCTTAGAATTGAAAAATAAAATATCTGAAATAAAAAGAACATTGATGGTATTAAGAGCAGATTAAACCCAAGAAATGAGTCAGTGAAATTAAAGATATCACAATGGTCTTTATCTAAAATAAAGAACAGAGAAAAAAATGAATAAAGTATCTATGAACGAGGAATAATATCAAGCAGCATAACAAATATGAAATGAGTGCCACAAAAAGGAAGAGCAGAAACTTTTACAGAACAGCTGAATATTTTCCATTTCATATAATATATAAAGATATCCAAGGAAGTGCATAAGCAAGGTGATAAGTAAGCAAACCTAAGCAAGGTGAAAAAAAACTAAAACATAAAAACAAAACAAGAAAAAAGGCAGAAAAAACCCTCAAAAGCACATTATAATCAAATTGCTGAAAACTAGTGATAAAGAGAAAATCTTAGAAGCAGAGAGGAAGACAAAACAAAAACAAATTACATAGAAACAAAGGTAAGAAGAGACATAAACTTCTCATCAGAAATAATGCAGCCAGAAGACACACTGGAGCAGCATCTCTAAAGCACTAAAAACTGCCAACTCAAGTTCTTTACAGTCATCTGCTGGCATCTTGGTGGGGGGGGGGGGATTGGTTCCAGGACTTCCCACAGATACCAAAATCCATGCATGCTTATACAAAAGGCCATGTGCTCCTCTGACAAGGCGTATCCGCAGTTTTTGCATCCATCAATTCAACTAACCTTCACTTGAAAAGTTGGCCCTCTGTAACCACAGAGGATTCAGGAAAAATACCTTTCAAAACGAAGGTGAAATAAAGGCTTTTCATCAACACTACAAGAAATGTTAATGAAATCCTTCAGGTACAAGAAATGCATACTGGATAGGAATTTGGATATACTTAATAGAATGTAAGTTAACATAAAAGATATTTTTATCCATTTAAAAAAATCCCTTCAAAAAATAATTAACGGTTTGAAGCAAATCTCATAATAATGCATATGTTTATGATATCTATGGAAGTAAAGTTTATGACACAATAATAGCACACGGGCCAGAAGCAGGGAAAATAAAAGTATATTGTTGTAAGGTATAACATATTTGAGGAAAGACAATGGTATATTAAAAATACATATTAAACCCTGGTGCAAATACCATAAAAAAAGAGATATAGTTGATAAGCCAAAAATGGAGATGATAGAATCTCTTTTCCATATACACTACTGTATAAAATAAAAAATATTCCAATAAATTAAAATAGGGCAGAAAATGCAGAAAACCGAAATAAAGAACACAAAGAGAAAACAGCATAAAGGTAAACTATAATCTAATCACATCAATAATTACATTAAATGTAAGTGGTCTAAACACTCCAATTAAAAGTGAGAATAAAAAAGTGAGACCCAGGGCAGCTCCTGTGGCTCAAAGGAGTAGGACACTGGCCCCATGTGCCAGAAGTGGTGGGTTCAAACCCAGCCCTAGCCAAAAAAAAAAGTGAGACCCAACTATGAACATATGCTGATCATAACCTATTTCAAATAAAGACAAAGATAGGTTAAAGTTTGATATGTCTGATAATGCAAATCAAAAGGAATTTAGAGTGGCTATATTAATGTCAAACAAAGCATATTTCAGAGCTAAGAATATAACATTAAGAGGATACAACAATTCTATATCTGTATACCTCTACAACTAAAGCTTCAAGGTATACAAAACAAAAATAAAAAGGATGGTCAAAACAAACAAAACCACAATCACAGCTGAAGATTTCAACACTTATCTACTGTTCAATAGAATAAGTAGCAGAAAATCTGTCAGGATTCAGAAGGCTTGAACTATTAATCAATTACACCAAATTAATACGTCTAAAACACTGCACCCATCAACAACAAAGATACCTACTCTTCCAGTGTACTAGGAATATTTACCAAGATAGACCATTGGTAGTCTGAATAATAGCACCCAAAATTATCCAGATCTTAATCTTTGGAACCTGTGCATGTTTCTTACTGGCAAAGCAGCACTACAGTATAAGTTAGGGTATGGATCTCGAAAGCATTATTCTTAAAGAAGACAGACACAAATGACTACAGACTGTAGGATTTCACTAATACTAAATTCTAGAAAAGTCAAACTTATAGTAAGAGAAAGTAGATCAGTGTTTGCCAAAGGAGACTGACTGCAAAGGGGCATGAGTGACTTCTGGGAGGTCATGGTAATGTTCCATACAGAGTTGCATTAGTGGTTATATAACACTATACGTACGTTAAAACTCATCCAATTTACACTTAGAATTGCTGAATTGTATTGTGTATAAACTTACACCAAACCAAAAAAAAAAGTAAGTTTCAAAAGAGTTTCAAATGAATTAAGGGACACTTAAGTAAAGCTAGAATTTTACATTCTAATACAATATCATGACTATTCTTGTCAATGCTAAAAGACAATTTCTTCTTGGTAAAAAGTTAATTGTCACATTTGATAAACTGTGCATGATGAATCTACTATATAAAATCACATTTGCATATAACTATAGTATATTCCCAAATTCACAGAACATTTTTAAAACAGAAGGAGTTAAGAAAAAGTAATTAGAAAAATAGCTTTTTTGTGGATCTACAAAGAAAAAAAATCCAATAGGATATTAAAACAATTCATCCTTAAAAATGGAAAACACTTTCTAAAGCCAATTTCCTTGCAGATGTTTTTCTTTTCATTTATTGATGGAAAGGTGAAATGGCAGATTGAAGCCAGACATTGTTTTAAATTCTCACTTACTTGGATATAGAATATCAGCAGTCTCAAAGTCATTCACCTGGCATATGGGCAGAAATGAGTCCCTTGAAGATGAAGTGAAAAAAGAATATTAAAAAGTATATTGCAAATTATATACTAAGCCATAGGTTATAAACATCTATTTTCAAAAAGAGATGTCTGGATATATTTGTCAATATCAAAGGACAAAGCCAGAGTCTATTTTAATGCATAATCCTATGGCACTGAAACCTATTTTTTCTGTTACTCATGTATTCATGCAATACCAAGTCGTTGTTATAGATTCTAATAACAGCACACACTCCTGAACATACACTCTGTAATAACACAAAGCCCTTCACAAAGATGGCAAATAATTTCAGATTTGCAACATCTTAGAACTTCAATTGAAAGCATTCTGAAAAAGTGCCAGGGTTGGAGGCAGTTGTTTGATGGAAGTCTACAATTCTGAATATTTATAGGATGTGTTGACAAGAAGAGGGTAGAAATTCTCCTCCCAATGAAAATTATGTCATTAAGAAAGCTTAATATAATGTAAATATGAATGTAGATTAAGGCAATAAAACAATTCTGTACTCACAGATGAGTAAATAAATTGCTGAATGGTAAAAATCCTTCCATTAAATGTGGATACATGACTTCAGAGTTCACTGGCATCTAAATGTAATAAATCACAAAATCTAAATTACATATTGATTAGATAACAAGAGAAAAATCTTCTACAGAAAAACTTAATCACAGATTAAATCAAATTAATCATTAAATTAAAAATGGTTAAATAATAAAGATCCTAGTACAAAGCTAGAGTTGCCATCAAAATTAATAATGCTAGGTTCAGAGGGTAGTTAATATTTTTAAGTAAGAAAAATGAAGGAGTAATGATTAGCATTTACAATATCATGTTAGGCATTTCACATGTGTACTCTTCTAATTTTTAAAACAACCCTATTACATAGTGTTATCCTTACTTTATAGACAAGGAAACTAGAAATTAGCAGTTTCATAGCAAAAAAGTGGCAAAACCTTTGATTTTTAAACAAAATTCAAATATGCAATCATATTGGTGAGAAATTTTTAGTTATTTTTAGATGATGCCCTAGGAATTTTACAATAAGAAAAGATTAAGAAAAATGAATTTCTTACTAGAAACACCCGATTTGCTATAAACTCAGTTGCCTCACTTCAACTGTTCAGCCTTACTACATAACTATTGTATTAATTTGGGAGTCCTTCTTGCGAAGAGAACAATATGAAGACTCTGCTGTTGTTTACTACTGTCTCTGAAGACAAACCTATAAATTTGTGAGCAATTGCAGAGCATCAACAATGTAGCAGTGTCTTTACGTCTTTGACTATGGCAATGGTCTTACTGAAGCTATCATTATAAACGACTACTATGCCTAAGGGTCCTCTGCAAGCAACATTAATTTTATAAAAGCCTTGAATTTCTTAAAATCAAGAACTTTCTATCTTAAAAGCCAGTAAGCATTGTGAGCAGGAGAAATACAGCAAAAAACATATTTTGCATCATCTTAAACTCACCATGTAAAAATGTTCCAGTCGAATTCCATACACTATCTGTAAAACTCTCATGTAGATCATGTACAAGACTTCAGGCTACAACAGATAAATAACTTTTAAGACACTGATGTATGATTCTAAAGCTCTATCACTATCATCACCATCATCCAATATTAGTCAGTGAAAGCAGAGAAGAAAAAGACCACAAAATTACTCTATTTCCCTTGAAAGAGTCTTTTAATTTTTCCAAATTTTAAAACACACAATACTTAGTTTCCTGGTATAAGTGCTCAATAAGATAAGTTGTTTAAGAATGAGAGTTATTACACTTAAATCCAATCCAAGCAACCCGTCCACCCTAGGGAAGGGAAGAAGAAAGGTTACCCTCTTAGAACTGACTATCAGACATATGGCAGAAGGAATGGCACAGGGAGGATATACTTTTCAGAGAGACCACAAGAAACCTTGTTTGTTGCTGTAGATATTAAAGTTTCCTAAGATTTAACCTTTAAGGAAACACTTGATCCAGGGGTATACATTTAATAGGGTAATAATACAGGATTTTTAAAATCTTATCTTCTAAATGAATAGTTCCCAAATGCTGGCTTGTGAACCTGTTCTGATCCACATACAATTTTACTGGATGAGCAGTAAAAGAAGAAATATAGGGAAAATGTGGTAATCTTTTCATAAAGCTAAATTTATTCAGTTTAAAGATCTATCATTTATTAAGATTATTCCTTCTATTTTAAAGAATTAAAGAGTACCAAGATTGAAAAATTTGAGTTCTATATCATCAAAGCAGGTTTCACTATGTTATCACTTCAAGATCAACACAGAAAACAGGAAGGAGACTTTGGGATTTTCTGTGACACATAAATAGTTCATTTTTGCATTTAATAACTAAAGATATAAGAAACAATGCCTGTCAAAACAAGTCAATTCCCCTGGAGCATAATGCAAGAAAAATTAATAAGTAAGCTTCCGAAGAGAATTGTTTGTAAGTGTTTTTTTTGTGGTTGGAAACCACTTGGAGTAAGTTCCTTCAAGCCCTACCAATAAATGATATCCTCAGACCACCATTCCAATAATAATAAAAAAATTTAATATACTTTAATATGGTTTAAAAGTTTTTTTCTTAATAAGAAAACGACCATATTAAAGAATTGAATCCTAAAGGGAATATAGAAGATGCCCCACATATAAATTTAATGTTATTTTAAAATTACTTGAGGTGAGAGATTTTCTCTGGATGAACATGACTAGCCTCTATCAAATAGCATACGCCTTTCTTGACACCCTGAAGAACTAATAGCTTACTTTATTCACAAATATCATTATTCACATGAACATGTAACCACATTTTACCTTTGGATTTGGATAAAGATCATTCTTGGAAAGATTTTTACCATCAGCTCCTGTTAAGATCTTGTTGCGAATATGAACCAAAATCTCAGCTACATTATATCTGGGGAAAGACAGTGTTTCCATCCTGGGAGTTTCCTGCTAGGCTGAAGGAAGAAAAAACTAATGATCAGAAATATCCCGTAATCAGTAGTTCTTATTATCCAAAACTGGTAAATGGTAAGTACAAAATTAACATGCCAAGGTTGAACCACTCACAGTAATGTTAACTATCATCAAATACCCCACTAAAGTAAAAACAAGTATGTATATGTGTATCCTAAAACAACTTTTACTCTAAAGGGACACAGTCATTGCTATTTTTTCTAATGCTGTTCTTTCGTAAGAGAAGGAGAACTGGTTGATGGATAGATGGGAAACTACGTGCTTCTTTTTTACATTTGTATATCAGATGACTTAAGATTAATTAATAGCGATATAGGGTAGAATCGTATTCTGATTTGACATCCTTGTCAATCCATACATAGTGAGGTGGTTAATAAGGTTAAAATGCACGTAAAGAAGGAAGAAAGAAATAAACAATAGATGGTATAACTGGCAGGAATTCCTATCACCAAAGCCGGACCTTTAAAATAAAACCAGTTCAAACGTCCTCAGACAGTGAGCTATTCAGGTGTCCCCCAGAGTAGTAGTTCTTCAATTTTGTCACCCAGTGCACATAGGACAATGTCTGTAGACAACTTCAGTTGTTAGAACAGGTGTGGGGATGTTACTGCAACTAGTGAGTACAGACCGGAGATGCAGGTAAACATCCTATAATGCACAGGGTTTTTTATTTTTATTCCCCCACAGCAAGGAATTATCCAGTCCAAAATGCAATAATACTGCAGTTAAGAAAACCTGCCCTAGAATGTTGCATGTAACTCTGTTATAATACTTGTCACAATTACAGGATTTATGTTTATAGAACTCTGCCACTACATTGTGTGATCCTAGTAGGCTAAGACCTTTTCATTTTCTTCCTCTCTCCCTATGACTGGCAGAAAAGCGATAGTAAAAGAAGCAGCAACAGCAAGAGCAGCTATTGTCTCAGCCATTTAAATACCTGTTCAGTTACGGCCAGGTCCTCTACTGTCCAGTGAAGCAGCATGATCCCAGAGAACCAATGTTCAACTATGCAAACAAACTGACATGGCCCACAATTCTAGAAATCTATTTCTTTAGGCTCCTAATGTTTCTTAGCATACTAAGGTTAAAATGAAGCTCTGACAACTTGCCTGACCTCTAATGAATAAAGAAAGCCATTCTGAAATATTATTAAATAACTTCCCAGTTCTGCTTGAACATTTGAAAACATCACAGAATTCACTAACTCTCGAGGCAACTTTTTACTACTTTAGTAAGTCTCCCTACATTAGATAATTCTTCCTCATGGTGTATAGAAATATGTTGTGTTAATAATTTTACCTCCTGGTCCTATTTCTAGTCACTGCAACTAAATAGAATATATTTACATATACAGAAAATACTTGTAAGACACCACTGTCAAACATGTAAAGAAAGCTATCACACATTTGTTAGATTCTCTCTTCTCTAAGGTAAGTATAATTTCTTTACACACGACTATCCGTAACTTCAAAATACTCTTTATATGATACTGTTTTAGAAACTTTACTATCCTGTTCACTTTCTTCTATTACATACTATGTTTGAAACTGTAGACCAGTATCCTAAGTGAAGTATCTCAGGGACAGAAAACAATACCTGATTATGTTGTCACTAATAAGTGAGAGCTCAGTTATGGGTACTCAAGGACACAAGAGCTATGAAGGACATGAGAAAACGAAAAGGGGGGAGAAGGATACAAACTTACCTAGGGATATAGTGGGCACTATTCTGGTGAGGGGCACATCAAAAGCCCTGACTTAAGCATTATGCAAATACTATTATCCTCTAACAAGAACACTTGTAGCCCCTTAATGTTTGAAATATAAAAAATTAAAGCACATTATTTTGTTAGTGTCTTCTTAAAATGTAATGCCCATACTGAACATAACACTCCATACAGGGTCTGCCTAGGGCAAAATATTAGTACAGCAGGCAATGGCCTCTGCTGATCTAGTCTACAGAGTGTTCCAAAATCTCCATACATAAGGAAACCTGCATACCAACAGATCTCTTGGAACGTGTTTGCCATGACCAGCAGAGAAGACTTCATATGTGCATGTGTGTGGGGGGGTGTGTGTGTAGAAAGAGTCAGCCAATGCATATAGAAGATTTTGTAAATAAAAGTTCATTTAGCTACAATTTCCCATTTTCTCCATGTATGGCAACCTTTGGAACACCATAGCACTTACTGACAAATACATATTTATAATCAACTGAAACTGATATGATACTGTCTTAGAAACTTTACTATCCTGTTCACCTTTATGAACACTACCCACTTCTATTAAGCCAGAATTTCCCTATGTTCTTCTCACATAATTAGTTACTTGAACCTTAATCAGGGATTTGTATTTTCTACCAGAAAATTTTATAATTTCATTTTAGAGCTAGAATCTCTTGGAATCTAGATTTTATGCCTCACATGTTATATGTCCCTTTCTGCATAAATATGTGTTCTATATTTTCATCTAAGTCATAGAGTTACAATCTGTTGATAAAAGGACTAGGCCAAAGAAAGATTACAGAAAAAGTCACTTTTTCAAAGCAAGATACACCTGAATTAAGAGATTATCACTATAGAAAGTGTACGTGTAAAATACCTTCATAAGTGTTATTGCTCATCCCTCTCTTATTATGTTTTGTGCTCTGCTACTGGATTAATCCTCATAAAACACCTCATGTATCATATAACATCTGCACAAAATTAAATTACTCATCTTACACACCATATCAAATTTTTCTGGTTGGTTTCTTAAACCTTTAATAATCTAATGAACTTTCTGCTCCAAGTTAGTCTCCTAACTTTCCCACACTTCCAATGTTTCCTTTAGGAATCTCCTCTAATATCCAAATTCTACTACTCTTTCAAAGTACAATTCCAGTTCCAATTTATTCATTAATGTGTGTGTGAGAGAGAAAGAGATAAGAAAGAGAGATACTTTCCAACTCCATAGTTTGAGCTCTTAGATGGGATTAAAATATACAAAGGACTTAAGATATGTAAAGTGACCCTCTGACTGCCTAGCAAGTAGCAGAGATTAACTGGGAATTACTCCTCTGGTTTCTCATCTACTTGCAACACCAGGATGCTGAGCACAGAAGGTATTATCAGAATATCTGTTAAATTTTACACACTTCGTTTGGCTAATATTAACTAGTCTGTGGAAATCATAATTCTACGAGAGAGAGATTAAACAAAAGCCGAAATAACTCCCAAGTTCAATAAATTAAGTAAAATCTTCCCTGAATTTGTAGAGAGAAAAATAGTCCTGTTACGAACGCATAGTGACATACACACGCTGCTCCCTTTCTTTGACTTTTACATGAAGTATGACATTATACCCTTTTGGTTCAGGGTTTTGGATTTGGTTGAAAAATGTTTACGCAATGGGCTACTGCACAAAGTTGAGAAGCATATGCAGTCAAAGAATCCCCATTACCTCCACCCTTCCCAATAAGTAGTCTAACAGACGGACATAAATTCAACCTTAAATTGACCAATCTCAGGTCAAGTCTCATCTTTTACACTTCATACTGCGCCAGACAACATCCATTAGTTTCCTAGGAACTGAGCGCAGGTCTTGTTCTGGAACTAAAATAAGACAACAAGGAACTAGGGGCTCGTACCCCACCTCCCAGGAGCTAGTTTCGTCAGCCTCCCCCCACAACGATGCACACAATGAAAGCACTGCAAGGCCAAGCGTCCCGACATCTGCCGCGCCCCTCAGCTGCCCTGGGTCCTCCCGCGCCCGCTCGCGCTCACTTACAGCACGAGCCGCCAGCAAGAAGGCGGCGAGTTCAGATAACAGCTACGGGAAAAAGCAAAAACCAGCAAACACTGACGGTTACCGCTTTTCAAACTTGCCGCCTCCTGCAGGAAGTCCCGCCCCCTCCCGCTTCCGCTCGCGCCGGAGGCCGGCAAGGCTCAAAAAACTCTACAGGCGGGATTTGAGTTGGGAGGGAAGGCGCTGGGCTGTTGGCGGAACCGTTGTTAATGGAGTTGGGGTCTAGTCGGAACCTCAACTCTGCCGGAAGTGGGAGCGCCGAGTCCTGGAGGAAACGTCAAGGTGGGCGTTTAGCCCAGCTGTGAGTGACCTCCGGTAAGGCATCAAGTCTTTTCGGGGTCCGAGGTTTAGAGGGCAAAAGCGAGTAGAGCAGGTCCGCTAAGTTTAGGGTAACAGAGACAGAGGACGTGGTGCTCTATCTCAATGAGACAGGGCTAAGTTATAGAGTCCCAAAGTAGTGACAGTTTGTTGAGCATTGAGTATGAGCTAGGTTCTGTGTTAGATGTCTGTAGGCATAATCATTTTTAGGATTCTCTAAAGCGGACATAAGAGGGAGAGGATAGACACGATCACCAGCCTCTCAAAAGAGGGCTCTAAATCGGAGAGAGCATGCAAATGACCCAAAGCTGCTCAATAGTTCACAAGTAACAAAGCCAGGATGTAGACACAGATCCTCTGATTCTGTGTTCTTAAGACCGGTTTCGAGAGGTGGAAGAAACCTAAGAGTTCATCTGGTCAAATCCCCTCACTTTACAGGTAAGAAAACTAGAGACAAGGAGAAGTGTTTGTTCCAAGTTTTACAATGAGTGGCATGTCGAATAGAACCCAAGTCTCCTGGTCTTACCTTCTTCCTCTCTTGGCTCATCCCTCTGCCCGTAAAACTCAAAAGTAAATTAGGAAAATAGGCTTTTAGAAAGCATCAGAGTCAGCGAGGAAAAGAGAAAAAAGAGATCTTTCCCATTGGCACATGCCAGCCCAAATTGATTATTCTCCACTAAACTCTATTTCCTTAGAAGCAGGGGTGGGGAGCACAGCTTAAGAGTCAGAGTTACTTCAATTTAAATCCTTGGCTACATCACTTACTACCTGTGTGGACTTAGGCCAGTTGACTGACCTAACGGAGCTGTTTTCTGCATCTGTAAGATAGTGGTAACAGACCTACCATGTTTCCCCCAAAATAAGACCTACCCCAAAAATAAGCCCTAGCAGGATTTCTATGCATTTGTTAAATATAAGCCCTACCCTGATAATAAGACCTAGTGATGGATGTGGCTCTGCAGCATATCTGCATATCCACGCCATGCATTT